>QLPG01051259.1:0-14713 GCA_003314385.1 Gomphus sp. MG54 | reverse complement strand
CTCTTGATTGGCCTGCCAAAAATATTATTATATTTTTTGTTGCCAAGATATGGCAGTTTTAAGTGAATATTTTTGTTGGAAGAGGTTTGGACTTTTGCAGACTGATTAAGCTCGAAAAAATGACCAGAAATGATAGGGGACATTCCCAATTCCCCAACATCTGCTTGGCTCATTGGACCAAGCTGAAATAATCTACATTGGTTCAAGGGTGTCATTACTAGAGAATGGCATGGGTCAAATGTAGGTGAGCTGCACCCAAACCCAAGGGCACCTGACCCAGCGACCTGTGTGGGTTAGCCTAACCCATGCTATTCCTTAGTTATTACACTAGTGCCCAAGATCACATGAGGTTTAAGTCATTACACATGTCTTAACAGATTGTCTCTACTTCATATTCAGGGACTTTTGAGAAGTTAGTCCTTTTAAGGTGCTTACTTGGCTAAATGCCAAACTTGTCAAGAGATTGGTAATGCTTCTCTCTGTAAGCTATGTTTAACACTGGGTGGATTTTATATAATGCTGGCATTTGGAGTCACTAGGTTACCGGGCTTTTCTTCTCTAGTATCTCAAAAGGTCCAATGAATTTCATCTGTGAGTTTATATATTGTTGTCGAAGCTTTGGTTGTATAGGTGCTGTTAGAAATACCATTGAGCACTCTCATTCATCACAAATTGATTACTATGTTTTCAAGATAATTCCTGGCCATATTACAAAAAGAGAGCTTTTCTTTCCCATCTCCAAGCCAGGCGTGGAATTATGTTGTCTATATCAAACACCAGTAGCAGATCTACAATATCATAAACACCAAGGTCCTGTGTACAATCTCCACAGCACCCTTTCAGGGTCCAGGACACTCACACATATGCAACCTGGTTAATGGCATATCACAACACCCACAACATTATTTCACTGCTGTAGCCCTTCTTCACCCTCCGTTTCTGAACCCCAGTCATCCTTTTCTCCCCAGTGACATGCAGGGGAGAGTTTAAACAGATTGACGCGTGAGGTATTCGGAGTTGGCGATATCTGTCGCTGTGGACGTTTGACCTGGACACAACGGTGTACAGGTGCAGGTAGTGGAGTTTTATTCGTGGCTTTAGGTGGGAAATATGGCAACCATCCAGACTGTGGAGCAGGGGGTAGAGATGATGAACCAGGTATAGTAGTATCATAATCACGGGTATGGTCAGGGAATGCGGGTGAAATCAGTGGGAATGAGGAAGGTACGTCGGGGTGCTGAAGCTCTTCTTCAATCTTCCGCTTGCTTGGCATTCTAGACCGCTTTCGCTCACGCTTGTGCCCTCGCGGCGTGTTTACCGAGACCTTCCAGAAACTCCCCTTGCCTGGCAGTGAACGGGGACGAGGCTCTTTGTAGAACTGGGTATCGAGTGAAAGGCAATGGCGGACAGAGTTCTGAATGAATAAAGTTGGCATGGGTTTGGCATTTGAGCAACAAATATACTTTACCTTCCAACCATTCCCAGCATTTTGGAACCAAGGGAAACGAGTGGTGATGGCATCATAAATCTCAGAAAGAGTAAGTTTCTGATCAGGGGACCCCAAGATGGCATATTTGACTAGGGTGAAGTGAGTGTATGGTGGTCGTTCATCCGGTCTAACATCAGCAAGGCAGTTGAGGCTAGGCTTTGTATTTGGACCTAAAATGGCTGAGAAGATTATGGTGCATTCAATATCCCAACTCACCAATAGTAATTGATCCTTTGTCTACAATGATCTTGTTAAGGATGGTTGGTTCAAGTCTGGGAGTATCCTGAATCTCAGATGTCCCAGCACTCTGGACATTACTGACATTACTCTCACTTTCCATACAAATAAGGAAGAAATGAGACTTATTTTAAAGGGGACAGGTTGTGCCGGTGAGTATCTGAGTGCACTCAAGGGACTTTACCAAAATACAACGATGTGTGGGTCCAAGGCACGCCAAAGCGTGGTAACTTCTGCGTCGCGGTCACGTGATACTTAAAGTCTCAAACCCCTCTTCCTGCACGGCTTGTAATCATGGCCAAACACGGATCTGGAAGTGAGGACACGGTGCCTGACGCGTATCCTTACTTTTGGAAGAGTGAAGAATCCAGCTTGAGCATCGAAGAGTTTGTTAATAAGGTGACAGTTTGTATATGAGTCTCCTTGGATGGATCTTATGTGTGTATTCCTAGTACAAACCATCTATGGTCCAAGATGATGGAACAAAGCCTGTCAGAAATAACTCTCGCGATAATTCTATCTTTCAGTGTATTGACTGAGTACTGGACTAAATCGTTTAGTGGCTGTGGGTCCAAAACTCGAACGCGATCAACGAATTTGAAAAAAGGGAAGAAGCCATCGAAGAGGCAACCAGAATATGTCTGTGGTGCCCCCTACCAATCTTATTAGCACTAAACAGAACCGGATTCAGTGGCTGAGGCCACAGATAGGGTCGTGAAGATAAATGTATGCAAGACCAGCTGCCCTTGGCTTTTTTTCCAAATGTACACGTGATTTTCGCTCTGTAGAATGATGATTCAATTCCGACACGTTCTAACAAAAAGAAGGGGTCAAAAAGCAAGAAACAGCTCAAGGAAGAGGTCATTTTCATTATTTCTCCAGCAATGAATTATACTCATCGGTTGTAGGTTCAAGTCGAAGTTACGCAAAAACTCAAGGAGGTACACGGGCGCTATGACTATAAGTCAGGCAAATGGTGAATAGCTGAATTGGATCGGAGTCTGACAGGCGTATTAACGGAAGTCCTTCCTGTAGGCTGTCGTTTGTTGCTCCAGACATAGTAGACGCCGTATGGTCCCGGATTGCTAGTACGCTAATTCTCAACTAGATAATGGTTGTTCTGCTAAGCGTAAACCAGCTTCCGTAGCTAAGGGTCCTTTATCTGAGACCGCAGTTTACCTTACAAAGGTGTCCACCACACCAGCGAGTGAAGCATCCACGCCACGATTAATATGTATCTATATGCCCGATATTCTCCACAAGGACAATGTTACTCAAGTAAGTACCCTCTATCAGACAGATTTATTTAGTCATGGCATGTACAGGTGATGCGCATTCTCCTACAAAAACATGGTCTCAATTTAAGTGGTGTAAAATCAAACTTGTATACTGATATTGGTAGATCTATTGGCAACAATGCAAAAATGTTGCTGATGTTTTTATATTATAGGACTTGACAGTAAACATTTGAGCCGCATCCAGTCAACGGTATGTAGTAACCTTTAGTTCCACGTTTCAACTGATCTGCGAGATAAGATCTGGAAAAACACGGACCTACTGACGGACAACCAGATCAAGGTCGGGTCATGATTAATACTTGCCAAAATAGGCTGCTTTGAATGAACTAAATATTCTCGTCTTCTGTAGGAGCTGAAAGATACTTTTTATGCCGAGGTCAAAGCTAAACAGGACAAGACCGATAAAGGCACCGAAGTCAAGTTGGCCATTAAACCCAAACCAGTGGAGGATGACCCTTTTGCCTCGTCGGATGAAGAATCAGGTCCAAAGCGAAAGCTTAAAGGTGAAACGGAGTCGAGTGAGAGACCTAAGAAAAAGACGCGATGATGCACAAACAGTTAACCCTTTATGCAACGCACAGGGCTTGAATAATATACATGATTACATGTGTGAACATCGCATTAGTGATAGAATATAAGGTTATACAATATCTAAATAAAGAGAACGAGGGTAATAAACGTACATTTCACTTATGACACTGGCTCCCAGTCTTCTCCATCAGCCTCTTCAACAGTCAAAGCAACAGTGAGTTCCTCCTCAAAAACCCTCGACTCGAAGGCCCGTTTGAATCTCTGCTGAAACTGAAACTGAGTAGCATCTACTGCAAACCATACTCTGTGAAATACGTGTTTGAAAACCGCACCATTGCAGGCGAGAAGTTCTGCCCATATACGCGCTACAGTCTCAACGTTATTATAGAAAGGTTGGCCGACTCCAAAAGCACCCAAAAGCAGATTCCTGATTCCTCTTTCTTCGAAAACACGAAGAATTCGTGCCATACGAGCGTGCATCACCTCCTCCATGCCCTGATCGATTTCCTTCTTCGAAACGTTCTTCTCATACAAATGACGCAATTGCTGCACATTGATTGCACAACTGGAGACCACGGACATGTGGAAAGGCGGAATGAGATGGCCGCCTCCCGTTTCGATTTGATCGCCAGGACGTCGGTCGCTCCTAAGAACGACGATATGTGGTGTATAGATCAATTGATGATCGTAGAAACCAGCTGCATCATCGTGTCTGTGAGCACGATAAAATGGCGCAGCAGTCTCTGAAATGAGTGATGAATATAGCGTTGAGGCACGAGCCAGACATTCCTCTTGTTCTGTGCCTCCGTTCAAAAACCCACCGCCGGGTCGCTTTGCAGAACAACAGTTGAGAAAACCTATTCCCCCGCTATCCTTCGAGTCCTGAAGGGACTGCGCAAGATCACGGGCGCCTCTCAGAGGCGAAACCTGGAGAAAGTTTATCTGCGTCTGATGACCCGGAGGTAAAGTTAGTAAGCGAGGCCCGTCTTCCCAGTTGTCGATTAGACCTGTAGAGCTAGAAGCATAAACACAGGTCTTTGCCTTACTGGCAGAAAGCGGGTAAGTGATGTTATGGGTTAACCCAGATTCGGCGTCAACGTATCGTCCGTCGCCTTGTGAGATAGCCACGGTCTCTTGAGCGATGCCGGCCAATTCTTGACGATCCGCCTCCCGAAGAGGTGGAGGGCGGCGGCTTGATCTGAATTTACGTTTCTTCTTTGGTGTAGTTTGGTGTAAAGTTGGCTTGGATGAGACCGAGATAAGTTGTTTACCGATGAAGCTGCGACGCTTGTGTAAGACTTGTGTCTGTGGCTTTACTCGACCCATTATGAGGTGAAATAAAAACGATAAGAAACGTTGGATGGTGTGGCTGGATGATAAGAAGGGGGGGTGTTTGTAGTCACATGTGACGCGTTATATTTTCTGATGCAAGATGGAAGACTATAAAAGTCTTGCTCGTTTTCTCGCAAGTGCCCAGGATGTTCTGTTCGTATACCTGTTTCATGCAATTTTTTTCCATTGTCCCTGATTATTGCTAGCGTTTCCATCGAGGTAATGCCAACCGAGCCCGAGCTCGGAGTTCATCTCTGCGAATCCAATCCTCATTATCCATTCCTCCTCGTCGATGGACACATTGGCATTCCACAGTCAATTCTATTTAAAGCCTATCTCGTAGCATCTCAACGACTCCCTCGCCTCACCTTGAATGTCGAACACGACATTTCCAACTTGGCCGATGATCTTGTGTCTGCAACAGCCATACTCCTCATTGCAAACCCTGCGCATAATACTGCCTTCAATCGCAGGAAGCAGCTAATTCAAATGTACTCTTCGAGGTTGACTATCGATGATGATCTCAATTTTGTATCTGCACTTGTTGGAGTTAAACAAGCTTCAAAATCTTCACTTCTGTGGCACCATCGGCGATGGCTATTCCGACATAAGTACAAAATATCAGTAACAGGTGCCGACCCAAGCGCCAGCGACCCGGACTCTCTAGAAAGCACGTTTATTCCCGTCGATATTCTCAGTGCAGAATTCAAGCTTGTTGCTAGAGCCAGCGAAATCTACCCTCGTAACTATCATGCATGGCTCCATCGCTACCTGTGTGCGCAGTGTTTGATCTCACAGGTCAAAGAAAGCGTCCCTGGTGCTCTAGAACTCTTGTTTCAGGAGGTGGCAGCCTCGCAGAGATGGGTGGAGCTGCACATCTCGGATTATACGGCTATCCAATATTTATTCCGCCTCGTTAATACCGTACAGAGCCTAACTCTCGATGTTACATTCCCTTCAATTCCCTATTCCGAACCGTTCCTCCCCTTCACAGCTTCAATTTCTAGTTCCCACAACCATTCCATTATTTCGAATGCACTCTCCTTGGTTGGGTCATACCCCGCTTACGAGTCACTATGGCTATACCTTCGCCTCGTATGGAATGGGCTGGTGGATCAAGATCCTGTCGCGAACCGATGGATTATAGATTTGGTTCTTTCATTGAACGAAACCGATCAACCTGAGGGTGATAGAACTAATTTACTTGTTCAAAAAATTCATTCGTCATGTAGAACCGAGAATTTGCCATTTGTACGAAAATACGCTCTTCGCTTCCTTGTTTGGACTAGGGTTTTGGTGAGAAGCAGCACCTTCTGGTTTTTTATTGTCTCTGACATCACTTGCCATTAGCAACGCGATGGACTTAATGATTTAATTGCACGTATCCTCACTGACCCCGAATTTTCTGTAAAATACCTGGTTAGCTTCTGTTCCTAGAAACATTCGCTTATGGAGTAAGCTCTGTAATTCATTGAACTGGACGTTGATTAGTTAACATTGTTATTTCCCCAGATCGATAAATCGTCCATTTGCACTCTCTGTAACATCTCAATGGGCATCATGTGAACGTCCACCTCGCGTGTACCACTGGTAACCCATTTGAACCCATCTGAACGTGGCCAAACTCTGTCTTGATCGGGAAGACTACCATTTCCCTCATTTCGTGCTCCAGAGTCCAGGGTCGCCCAAGATGGATGCAAGTTGTACAGATCCCAGTTTGTGGAGAATGTAACAAGGTTCGGAGTTACAAACTGTTTGAAAGGTTGTGGAGCCGGTTCTGTGCGGGCTTGTGAGACCATGTGATCATGATGTCTGGAAATGCTTCCATGAGTGGAGCTGTCTTTTTCGAACGGAGGGTTTGGGTTATCATGTTCGACCACCCTTGAAGATCCCTGATGGTGCTCGTTAATTCTTCCAGCCCACCCACCAGCCCGTTTCAACACTTCGAGCACTTCTGTCGCTCGACGCGCAATCTCCCCTTGCCCATCACTGTTTCGAGCCTCTTGAAGACTTGACATGGCACGTTCTACAGTCTCTATGCACCGCCCCGCGCTTGGGTGGTTGGGCGTGTAAGCCAGTGCGCTTATGAGAGTGACCGCGCCATCAAATATGAAAAATGACCGCGAAAATTGGGAAACCTCCGTCACCCAACGAGTATATGCGCATTGCATATTCACCAACTCCATAGCGAGGCTGATACATTTCTCACGGCTGGGATTCAGTACAACCACCGGGGACCCTACCAGACTTGCGGGGAGGGGCAGTACGGGTGGTGTAGCACGCGTGAGCCAAGGTCTGTGAAGGTTCATTCGACATGCCAGGTACCATATCCCGAGATTATGTTGCTGACGACTGCGAATGCGTTCTGCACGGGAGTTTTGAGTGGTTTGTGGTGTCGGATACCATCGAAACTCGGGGGGTAAGTCGTTAAACCATTCCTCATACTGACGATCGAACTCGAGTACGGTGGTATATGGTGGAGGCTCAGGACCAGCACACTAGACATACATTTAGTCTCGGCTCCACCGTCAAACTATGAATACTGGTTGCATAGTCGCTCACTTTGAATCCTGCTCGGCCCACAATCCCGCAGAGCCTCACCAATATCGCCTGATAAGTATCGAATGGTGGATCTTCTGATACATCTGAGTACTTTGGTGACGGTGGCGGAACGTCCATTACTTCATCATGAACCATGGCAGGTCGTCCCAGCACACACGAATACAACCTGCAAGAATAAACAGCCGAATTAGATCTTGTCATTTCGGGATCGGTATACCCACTGATCACAAAGCACGAGTGACCACCACCCTCTACATCTCAGAACCCTTTCATCATTGCACATATCCTTCCATTTTACCCAGCCAGGATCACGATGCATTCCCGCAGCCTGTCCCGCACGAATTGCACTACCTACGAGTTTCCACGCCTCACTCACACGGCCACGAGCGGCCACATAAGAACTGAGAAGGACGACAGCAAAGCAACCAAGGACTGTACCATTTGCGGCAGTTGAACAGGACGGGGAAGTAAGTAGAGCATCTTCAGCAAGACGCCGGGCTTTGAGAGCATGCGTGAAGCAAGCCTCCCTAGAGACAGACTCAGCACCAAGTACTCCCGGTGGAGTAAATGCGAGCACCGCAAAGAGAAAGGAGAGCCAGTGTGCGTTAATCTGTTCTTCACAAGAATTCATGTGCGCGCCACCGGCATCAAGGGCGCGCCACATGCGCGAGTAGGCTGTATAGAACCATTTCTCAGGTATGCCATAACGCCAATTACATTCCGTGAAGAACACAGGAATCATTGCATCCGCCACTTGTCGTGAAGGAAGACCTCGAGCTGCCAGCAGCTGAACTGGGTTTAATACACCATTTAGATGACGCTCTGCTGTCACGGTTGACTCCGTGGACCTTGGATATGCTAGATACACGTTCCTCGGGTTGCCGAGCTGTCAGAGATGCAGGGGTTCAGAAAAAATTAAATGAAATGAGAGATAAGGTGATTACTTTGTGTAACGCGCACAAGATTGTGCCAGATCCTACGTATTCGCCATGATGAGCGAGGGAAAGCTGGGCTAATGTTACGGCAGCTTCATGTACATCTCGTTGTAGCGGAGTCGGTGGCGCTACATCCTCATCCTCCAGGTATTTATTAAGTGCGGTATCGGATGTGCGAATAATGTCGGCTGAGTTGCTTGTACTATCTACAGGCGATAACTCGGAAGACTTGACTGATGAAGAGGGACAATTACTACCCAAGACACGTTCGAGGTTAGCCAGCCTCTCAGAAAGAGCCAAAATGGTCGCTGAAAGCTCTGCTGGACTGGCCTGGTCAGACGAATTGGGCACTACAGGAGGACGGGCAGGTGCTGGACGCGACACTGGCCCCGATGCCCAGTGGCAGAGATGAGCAATGCCCCTGGAGACACACAAGCCACATGGGTATTGTCTGTCACATTTCTACGACAAGTGTCAGAATGGGCTGTCCAAAAAGACGAGAAAGAAGCAGACTGGACGTGCCTGTCTACGTTTGGTACACTCTACACAGCTGACGCGTTGACGTCTGCGAGTACGTTTTTCTTTTTGACCGGCTTGAATTTCCGCTGGGGTCTCGGACGTGAGGCTGGTCATAGTCAGTGGTCAGTTTCTTGACTGCGATTTAAACGCTATCTCCGCGGAGATAAACTTAGCGACGGACAAATACTCACAAGTCCCGTTACCTGAAAGACCAATTGTTTATATTTAACTGCCTTCCCTAAAGTACAAAAGCTTATCTTAATCTCACTACATCTTTCTAATCGTGTATCTGCTTCTCCAGAGATGATGGCAAATCGTATTCTATATCTTGGTATCGCTCATTTCCGTCCGTCCCTTCAGCCTGCGGGTTCAATTTCAATATGGAAGTAATCCTCTCTTCCAGGGTTGGCTCTAAGACAGCGGTAAGGTTTACGGCCAATATCCATGAAAACCTCGTCTCCTGGGCATGTGCTATTGCATGATCACCCCCTCAGAGTTTACTGGGACTCGCTTGCTCTTGAGAATCGCGTATAAGAACCTTTGTCTTAGTCCGCCCACTATACCATAGGCCCTTTTTCCAAAACCCTCAGAATTGAGCTCTAAGAAGTATTAACTCTATGACGTCGACCCCCACGCTGGCTCCCATTCCATCCGATCACGGTTGTCTTGAGAAAGATGGGGGCAGCGACCTTGGCTCCCAGCCACCTAGGTCTCTAAAGGGCTTTCGGAAGAGTTTCGTGCTCTTCATTCTCTGCTCCTCTCAGTTCTTCGATATATTCAACGCCAGCAGCACAATAATCGCACTGCCAGAAGTATGTCCTCGACACGCTTTCCATCGAAGGGGGGGGCACTGCTGATTGACCCATTCAGATTTCCAAAGATCTACGGTTTGCCTCAGGCGCACTTCAATGGGTAGTGACAGCTTACACTCTCACCTTCGCAACCTTCCTCCTGCTTGCAGGTCAACTCTCAGACATTTACTGCCCCAAGGTCGTGTTTACGCTTGGCTATGTTGCTGTAGGAGTATTCAGTGTTCTCTGTGGAGTCAGTGTGCATCCCATCATGCTTCTCGTCTTTCGTGCCATGCAAGGGATCGGTAAGTAGATCCAAACGTCTAGCACGATAGCGTTCTTCTCAGTCTCTTCATTACAGGAGCTGCAATGACATTTCCCTCCGCATTAGCAATGATAATGCAGCAATTCCCCGATCCAAAAGAGCAGGGCCGTGCTCTTGCCATTTTTGGTGCCTTTGGGGCTGTAGGAAATGTTGTTGGCTTTATTCTTGTGAGCAGCTCCTTTTTTTTTGCATAGATTGGTTCGCATATCTCGTTCATCCAGGGTGGCGTTCTTACAGCTCTCGTCAGTTGGCGCTGGAGTGAGCTCATCTCGCTCCCAGATATATTGCCCTTACAGACTTGGATCTTCAATAGTTTTCCACATTGTGGCTATCATCGTTATACCTTTCTCCATTCTGTCCTTTGTTTTTCTCCCGAACAACACAATCTCTGCAACGAACAAGCAACGGAAACTTGACTGGCAGGGCGTAGTGGCCCTTGCTGGCGGCCTCATCCTTTTCGTCTATGGAGTATCAGAAGGAAATAGTGCCGGTTCGTCCCTCGACCTCTATTTCTAATCTCTTTCTGATTTATGGATCCCCCATAAGGTTGGAAAGCACCACAGATTATTGTCACTCTTCTCTTCTCGGTCATCTTGGTGACTGGGTTCTTCTTCATAGAACAGTCTGTCAACGACCCTGCCGTACCTCCAAGGACATGGTCCAACCAGAACTTTTTGCCGTTATTCTTCTATTGCTGGAGGTGAATTTGAACAAACTATGTCGTTCCCCTTGGCTCATATTCTTCAGTATCTACTGGTCTTTGAATGCTTCTGAACTTCAGCTTATCCAAATCTTTCAAGTTTGATTGTCTTCAACCCTGTGTTGGACGAGAATTGATCGTATTATGGCTGTTGTTAGGATCTTTGGGGTTGGTCTGCTCTCAATGCCGCCCTACGCTGTCTTCCCATCGGTTAGTGTTATATCACACCGTCTTGCTCTTATTGATGTAGATAATTAGGAATATCTGGCGGCACTTTTTCGTATCTGACAGGTCTCTTTGCGCCACGTATGTCTCGACGGGTTCTTCTCATTGGCGGACAGGTGTATTGTCTTTCGAAGATAGATATCCTGGAGCCTGATTATTGATCTCCACATAGCTCGCGACGTTAGTGGGGACAGTTCTGTTTGCCCTAGCAGACACACCCGACAAGTATTGGACATACGTACTCCCTGGTATGATTGTCGGACTCATGGGTGTTGCAATGGCGTATGTCGGTGCCAACATCTTCATCATGGCGGGAGCTCGAAAGGGCGAGGAGGTACGTTCTTTCAGATAATTACTTTGTGGTCTTAGCTCAATTATTTGGGTGATGCACAGGGTGTTGTCGGCGCCATGATCAATACCGCCTTTCAGCTGGGTGCCACCGTTGGACTTGCTGGTTAATGCCTTTCCGTTAATGTTTATTCTATGATCCATTCAACTCATATGTCTTGCTTCTGCTCTAGTCGTGACGGCTATCACGCTGGGCGTGAACAAACATCAGCCAAGCGATCCACTCTCTCAGATCAAGGGTTACCAGGCCTCATTCTGGTCATCTGTCGGCATGCATGGAATAGCGATCATCATGTCCGTTATATTCGTGAAATAAGCCCCCTTTCGCATCGACCTGTCTCTTTCGCTCTCAACACACAAAATTCCTTGATCTTCTTCTATCATCAGTCTTCAGAGCCTATACATCATCACCAATCCACCCACTTCTGTAGCCATATAATTCAAGACAATCAGAAAGTGGTGCATCAGTCCTGTAGAACATTCCATATCTTTCGGCTCACTCGAATTCCGTTCCAAACAGAATTATCATCAGTTAGATAAAAGATTCTAGACCAAAAAAAAAAGTTCCGTAACGCAGTCCCCGATCATTGAGAATTGAATTTTTTGATGGAGGATAGGGAAAATAGATATCTCGATCCGAATAATTTTTGTATGCAGAGAGGTCAATAGATGATGATCGAGTAGCATCCGGAGAAGTACTAAGCCTACTTTAAGATATGATTCGTTGGTGGCTGAGTTGAGTGTTGAAGTCTGGAGCCTGTGCAGGATTAGCTCGGTCGATGTGGGTAAACGACTGAGATTAGTAGCTACCTGTACAGGATTAGCTGTACGACATATGATATGTAGGTTACATGAATAATACGAGAATGAAGTACATCTCACTCACCTCAGTCGATGTGGGTAAACGACTGAGAGATGAAAATTTCCTACGACTACTCTTATAGGGATGGGGACTGTGAACCGAAGATATGGAAAAGATAAATATTTAGCATGAATTAAAAGACCTTTCAACATTAAGAGAGCAAATGTTTGAGTTATTCGTTGCGGCTCCATGGACATTATATATATATTTAATATATTTAATTGGAGTTGCGATTGCAAGGGCAATCGGCATGTAAACTTTTCCCGATGATAGGTCGGGTGGAATCCGAAAGTGGAACGGAGGTGGTGCGAGCGATATTTAGTTCCGCGGTCTCAGGCTGTGCTCGGTCTCTTCTATATAAACTTCATCATATGCTGAATTTGTTGAACGGTATACGTCTCAGCTTTCTTTCATTCTCCCACAACACAAGCACACTTCAAAGCAAAGGTATCTCGTCAGCAAACATGTCCACAGGTAAACGTATCATATTTCCTCCCATCACCTTGCCCCGAAATCTCTCATCATCCCAACGCTTGTCTAGAGCTTGCCACTTTCGCCAACGGATGTAAATCATTCTCCGACATACTCCTTTTTTTATGGTACATTAGATACTTATGAAATGTTAGGTTTCTGGGGAACCGAGCATATGTTTCTCAAGGTAGGTTCTTCCCCCCCAACAATCTTTTGGACATTCTCTTTTCTTCACTGTACTTGTAGTACTATCCACCGAAAGAAAATAAGGGTATAATCAAAACATCTGTCGGTTACACTGGTGGACGTGACGACGTGAAGAACCCCTCGTACAAGGACGTCTGCACCGGTCGAACTGGACATGCGGAAGCAGTGCGCATTGAGTTTGATCCCACCATCGTCAAATACGAAGAGCTCGTCGGTGAGCAATATCCCTGCTTTTTTTTTTTCCTTCTTTCTTTCAAAGACACCGAATAATCGCCATGACATTGTAGAGTTTTTCTACCGAACCCACGACCCCACATCCAAAGATCGTCAAGGAAACGATATTGGTACACAATACCGCTCTGCTATTTTCACGCACTCGGATGAACAGGCTGCCGCTGCTCATGCTGTGACAGCCGCCGTCCAGGCCAAGCATTTCGACGGCACTGGCCGGAAGATCGTTACGACGATAGAGCCTGCTAAGGAGTGGTTCCAAGCAGAGGCATATCATCAGGAATATTTGTTCAAGAATCCGTCTGGGTATCAGTGTCCCACTCATCGACTTCATTGGTGAAATTCTCTGGGAGATCATATTTGAATGACAAGGCAATGGAGGGAGCTGTATACAAGACATCGTACTAGTGCCGTGTAAGATTTTTGATATCTTCAATTGTACTGTGGTCAAGCTATGGTATCAAACGGCAAGCTTGCTTATTGGCGAAGACGTCACTGATCCAACGTCGATCGGTTTCTCTTGTCACTAATTTTTGAGACACGCAGTAATAAGTATGTGTTTTTTTGGGCTGCAGTGACTTACAAAGGACTGTCACAGTGATCTTCTATCGATAAACCGATTTTATATATGTTGTTGCACACATGAGATTCGGCCTTGCCATTACACACTGCTTCTACTCAACATAGACGTACCAGAAAGGGCTCTATCTTTGTGAGTTAAGTAAACTTCAAGTTCGAGAGGTCCTGGACATTCCAGATGTCCCCAACTAATTATCCTCCCCAATCTAGCGGTGGCGATTCGACTTTTGCCTTACAAATACCCAGCGAAAATATTCTCCCCCGTGAACTCAAACGAAACAGAGGAAGCAGGTGGTTAGAAATTATGACAGTAATAAAGTCGTGTCCCGTTTCCCAACAAACGTAAGCTTCAGAAGCTCGTAGGATGGATCATAGCTCCTTCTTCTATAAACACTTTGCGTCACAACAGGGTCTATCTTTGTGAGTGAAGTAAACTTCAAGTTAGAGAGGTCCTGGATATCCCAGATGTCTCCAACTAATTATACTCCCCAATCTAGCGGTGACGATTCGGCTTTTGCCTTATAAATCCCCAGCGAAAATGTTCTCCCCCGTGAACTCAAACGAAACAGAGGAAGCAGGTGGTTAGAAATTATGACAGTCATAAAGTCATGTCCCATTTCCCAACAAATGTAAGCTTCAGAAGCTCGTAGGGTGGATCATAGCTCCTTCTTTTATAAAGACTTTGCGTCACAACAGGGTCTATCTTTGTGAGTTAAGTAAACTTCCAAGGTCGAGAGGTTGGTGGACATTCCAGATGTTCTTCCAAATAATTATACTCCCCAATCTAGCCGTGGCGATTCGACTTTTGTCTTACAAATACCTAGGGAAAACATGCCTCCTGGTGAATTCAAAAATATCAGGTATCATGGGGTTGTTCGAGTGCCTACTTTTTTTGAAAACAGGAGGGAAGCAGGTGGTCAGAAATCATGACAGTAATAAAGTCGTGTCCCATTTCCCAACAAACGTAAGCTTCAGAAGCTCTCCTAGAGATGAGTCATGGCAAATGACACCTTATTTTAATAAAGACTTGCGTCACACTGGTTCATTGACCCTTGTGGCTGTTCATTTACT
>QLPG01051256.1:0-11086 GCA_003314385.1 Gomphus sp. MG54 | reverse complement strand
CCACCATGGCATCGTTTGCTACCTGCTAGACAGAGGAGCGGATATCAATGTGGTTGCAGGAACATTTGGGAGTGCACTGCAAGCGGCGGCGTTTTCAGGTCATGAGACCATCGTTCGGCTATTGATCAACCAAGCAGCGAATGTGAACGTGCAAGGAGGAAGGTATGGCACCGCGCTGCAAGCGGCTTCATTTGGTGGCCACCAGGCCATTGTTCGCTACCTGCTGGAGAGAGGAGCGGATATCAATGTGATGGCAGGAGAATCCGGGAGTGCACTGCAGGCGGCGGCGTTAAGAGGTCATGAGACGGTCCTTCGGCTATTGATCGACAAGGCAGCGGATGTCAACGTGCAGGGAAGAGTGTATGGCACTGCCCTGCAGGCGGCCTCATATCGCGGCCACCAGGCCATCGTTTGCTACCTGCTAGACAGAGGAGCGGATATCAATGTGTCTGCGGGAACATTTGGGAGTGCACTGCAAGCGGCGGCGTTTTCAGGTCATGAGACCATCGTTCAGCTATTGATCAACCAAGCAGCGAATGTGAACGTGCAAGGAGGAAGGTATGGCACCGCATTGCAAGCGGCCTCTTTTGTTGGCCACCCGGGCATCGTTCGCTACCTGCTAGAGAGAGGAGCGGATATCAATGTGGTGGCAGGAGAATATGGGAGTGCACTGCAGGCGGCGGCGTTTTCAGGTCACGAGAAGATCGTTCGGTTATTGATCGACAGAGCAGTGGATGTGAACATGCAGGGAGGAAGGTATGGCACCGCGCTGCAAGCGGCCTCATTTGGCGGCCACCAGGTCATCGTTCGCTACCTGCTGGAGAGTGGAGCGAGTATGACAACTACGACACCACAACAGTTGACACAACCATCTCCCTGAACTGTCCCGTTTATTCATTCGCTCATCTCATCCTCAAACACAGTTTCGCAGTTTTTTATTTAGTTTGATAAGCTACTTATACACTCTTTTTCTCGTGAGCTCCAGTCGTTGTTCCACTGCCATGTCTGCACAAGTTTTCAAAACGTCTCAAAGGGAGCGATGTCACCAAAAAAAAAATACATTAAGGACAACGACCAACGTGTTGCAACCAGGTGGGTATGCATATATTTATTCCATACATCGAACCTGGTGTTATATCTCCTCAATCTTATATGTCCTCTGATTCATTTCCACCCCATAGACCCTACTCTGGGTGTGTCAATCATCCTCTCAGCCCTTGTATTCTCCCTGTCTCTATAGGTGCCTAACATGTAGGCTGCCATCCCTTGATCCACCACTTCTACACCTGTGTGCACTACAATGGTATGTAGTTTTTCATTCATCCTATTACTAATTTTGTTTATTTTGATGCATCTCGGTGTCCAATCATATTTCCTGGCCCTTCTGACCTGCATATATGCACCTCCTGTAGTCCCAATCCTATATACTCTCATGCCTCCTTCCTGCTCCCCTATCCCCTCTGTTTCTTGTCTCAACAGATTGATCCAGAATCTCAAATGGGTCTCACACTGATTGTCATATATTGCACTGATCAGATTGTGCCTTTGATCCAGCACCAGCATCAAGATTGATTTGTTAGGCTTGAAGCATCAAGACAACCCAAACACACTTAATGATCTAGTTTTAAGACCAATTTCAGACCAACTTTCCTTAAGTCCATTCAAAGAAAGTCACTCTTTAATTTAGCACTTAATGGGATTGAGACACTTTAATTTTTCATGTATTACAATAGCACTGCCAGTAAATCAGTGCTGAAACACATGGAGATGAATGCTTGAGACATAGTTATTGGATGAAAGGAAAGAAAGGGTAATGAAGTCTGGCATTCCATCTGTAATGGGATCAACCCCTATACTAACACTCAGAAGTTCGAGACATACCGTATCTGATAAATAGGAAAGGGACCCTGGAGGATGTAAACCATCAAAGTTTCAGCTCCTGTTTGCACTCTGGCCATTGCATGTGGTGAACAGGCAATTGAAACCTACTTTCTTCATTAAAGATTTATATAAGGAGTCATCATGAGATACATTTCACCAATCTGTAAAGGAGTTTGGTGGCTTTGCGCAAGTCGAGAGTAGAGAGACTTACTTTGACAAGAGTGATCGTGGTTTGTTAGGTAGTGGAAGGGGTCCTATAGTTAAACAAGTAAAATAGTGGCAGAGAGGACAGAAGGTGGAAATTATGGGTGTAAGCATTGTAGAGGTGCTCCAAGGCAATGCTAGAGCGGTGAAATGCATAAGTTAGATGGCGTGCACAGAAGTTATCCAGGGGAAGCCACCATAACCAATTGGGAACATCGACCCAAGAACCAGAGTAGTACCTTCGAGTATTTGTCAACGAGTGTCAGGGCGATTGGTATTACCTATTACCTATGGCCACACTTATGTTGAACAAGTCAAAGTATTACGAGTCCTTCATGTACATTTGGTCTTACTTCTTTCCCTTTGGTTCAACTTTCAATGTGGTGTATTAGGTAGGAGTGCTTTTTTGGATCATCCCTGACATTTGTCATGTTGTCTCAACCCCTAAGGTATATGTGTGTTTTCATGTCATTCTCTCACTCCTTTCCTCTATAAGTTTATAGAACAAAGTTTAAAGTAGTAAAAACCAGTTCCTCAAGTCAAACTGCAATCTATTAACTGAAAAAAAAAAAAGTTTCAATTGAAATTTGAGTCCTGCAAGTCTATTTGCAGGAAAGCTTTACTGTATTTCTTTTGGAGTATTTTTTGAATAAAAACAACTTACATGATGCAGTATTGATACTTATGTGGTCATTGTAGAACGGGAGCTTTCATGGTGATGGGCTTAGGAGCAGGAATACGACGAGCCAGCTCCAACTTTAGCGGATAACGCCGAACATCTTATCTTTCAAGAGTAAAACAGCACGCATCCATTCAGATCCAGAGACAGATTGGTAGTTATTGCTCGAAAGTCCAGCAGCTTTACAACCACACGAAGCTACTCGCAGTTGACACCTCGTCGCTCGCAGCTACCTGCACCAAGTCCGCTCCTTGATGGATCCGCTCAAAGACCTTGACTCCGCCAGCTACGTTTCCGCCCGCAACGAGATATCTTCCACTCGGGTCGATTATGAATCCCCGTAGCTCATGCAATTCAGTATGGAACTGCTTTACGAGACTGAATGACCCGTTCGGTGCAAGTCGGAAGATCGCGATCGAGTCACCTGAGACAAAGGGAGTGAAATATGTAATCGAAGGAAAGCGATCCCTAATGCACTACTCCGCTTACCGAGTGGGTCTTCGACTCCGACTCTCTGCCTGTTGGAAGTATAGATGAATCGCTCTGGGAAGTTCTCGTTGGTAGCGGGAATCTGGATCTCAGCTGCTCCATAATGGGATGTGTTGACACCCGCGGGGGTGGTAAGAGACATGGAGATGAAGGGTGAGGATGTCTCGGAGTTGGAGGGAATCTTCTGTGAGGTTAAGAGCGAGGCGAGCTCATGTAGAAGGTAAAGAATTCCATCTTGCACATGTATTGATTAATTCGGTACGAAACTCAGTTATGTATGTAGCAGGCCATACCTTTAACTATCATGTGTCTCGGTCCGCTACCAGTAGGTTGAGTGATGAAGCTTGTAATATTCCAAGTGCCAGCAGAGGTTTTATTCAATCTCCAGACTTTATCGGAACCCTTGCATGGAATGCATAAATATCAAAAGTAGCCAAGTGCACAATATATACAGAGCTTACAAGATCAGGTACGAAGAGTTGATCACCTACTTCAACAGTTTCATGGGGATGAGCGATGAGCGCTGGTTCTGGGTTAAATGTTATTAGAGGTGGTGCCGGATTAGTCACGAAATTGAGCATGTCGTTCTGTAATGGCACGACCAGACCATTGCCTCCGCCGTACTAGGACTACTTTGAGCGCACGACACTACCGAGAAGTTTAACAACAGACATTCATTATAGACACCTCTTTGGACTTTGTCAAGGGTAGAAGATGTGCAGGGCCATTCCCACCTGACGATGTGCTGGCGACGAGGTTGAGTTGTCCTTGCTCCCCAATGGTGAAAGAGACGAGTTGACCGACTGGGACCTCGTTAACGGCACTAAATATGTTGTCAATAGTGTGATAGTCTATATGAAAGGATGACTCACTAGAGGATGCTAGAATTGTGTGGACTCCGCTGAATCCAGCTGGGAGAATTGCCAGCGAATGACTGTGAAATGAGAGACAATGTTCCGTTCCTCCCCGGGATGGGACTTGGCACGAAGGAAAAGGTCGATATCAAGGTTGAATACCCCCCTGCGAGGATCGTGAAGTTGACCATGGTTGAACTGAGGGATACCAGGCGAAACTCACCTGTCCATGGTTTTTATTGAGAAGATTGGTACATCTTTCATTGAAACTATAAATATATCGTCATGGAAGTAGCAGTGAGAGTTGCAAGCCGATATTCCAGCGAAGAAGGGAAATGCAGTTATAAAAATGTTTACCAGCTGCATGCTCGATGTCAAGTGACAGCCTCGAGGTCTTTGAGCGCTTCGGTGAGCGTAGTTATGGACGGCCCGGAGGACTTTCTTGGGAGTTCCATTAGGGAGAATAGTATAGTCTCATCTTTCGTGGACCTGTTACCTGGCAAAATTGTCGTTATTTTAAGGCTCTTCGGGCCGCACGGAAAACCTTGACAACCTCTTACTCAAAAAGCACGTAGGCATTGCATTGAGAACTTGCCAATGCGGTCGATTCAAGAATCCATTTTTCTAATGCACTCCGTAGGCTACCTTACCACGTGAAATAATTGCTCAACGAGGAAGCCTCCGCATCATTTAGCGAGTTTCGAATAGGATTTATGTGGTGACCACAGCCTTATATGTAATATCAGGATCCGCGTCATATCATCTTTCAAAAGCTCTAGGCGTTACCGTATGATCCGAACTTAGAAGATCTTGACGTCATCATATGTTTCGAACCCTCCTCAATTTCCCCACCCTGCCATGCGTGCACAGCGTTAGGTAGCCCCTTCCACTACTGCTTTTTATACTGGCACCAATATGGAATCAACATTCTCCTAAACTTCTCGCTTGCTTTCAGCATTGCCGATGGTGGTGGGGACAGTTTCGGACGGCGCTAACCCATACATAACGACCCTGGGCGCGCTCATATTGGGAACGAATATCGCGACTCAACCTGTCTGTTCCGAATGAACAAAATATGAAAACTTATTCTGGAATCCCGACCACAATCATTATATTCATTGATTCCTATCTGTTGCTCTATCCACACTTGCCACCACTTGCTAGCTTAATTCTAGTATGACCTTTCACACTTCTGGAGCTCCAGAAGAGAGCTCGAAAACATCGCAGCATTCACCATCCATCTCAACAGGCGACAGTTTCAAACATGCTGACTCTTTCAATCCGCCAGTTCTCTCTGTTCCACCTGGTGCACAACCACCATCCCCACCTTCTGGCATATCATCATCCAGAGACACCTTGAAGAGGTATTCTACATCAGGATTCATTGAGGAGTCGGTCAATGTTGGCGAACAGGGAGAAAGATTATCCCACTCTTAGGAGAAAACTATAATTGGTGGACTTCCCCATCCACTACCTCACATTGTTACCGGGTCAGCACCTCACTAAAACGAAAGCGATCCGAGGAGGAAGATCCTGAAGAAACCAGCCCTCGTTACTACAACAGCCCTCGTTACTACAACATTCTTCAAGGCTTCTATCAACGCACCAAAGTTCGCCCGTGGTAGCGCTAGGTTCGACCCCTGAGGGTCAAATCGATCCTCTGTCTGAAGAGCATGAGATGAGTCAAAACAGTACAAATGTCTACGCCTGGCCCAGGATTCAGACCTTGGAGAACAATGCCATCCCAGTGCAGTTGGAGTCATTGATGGCCGCTG
This sequence comes from Gomphus sp. MG54, assembly GCA_003314385.1. Lineage (NCBI taxonomy): Eukaryota > Fungi > Basidiomycota > Agaricomycetes > Gomphales > Gomphaceae > Gomphus > Gomphus sp. MG54. The sequence continues at coordinate 5,204 of QLPG01051256.1, read as the reverse complement.
CTGCATCAGATACACCTCCTGGAAACGTAACAAATCCTTCTAAAAATACTCTAACGACCCACACACTGGCAATACCCGTGACTCGTAAGGACGAGGGGGACAGTGGGAACCAATCATGGACACGTTGGTGCCTCCTTGCCATGGCAATCGCTATCAGTATCCCGGTGGGATGGAGTTTAGGTCTCAAGGATGTGAGATTTCCAGATGGAACTGTACAGTCTCCTGTGGGTAACATTCTTGTCTGGAACAGTTCATAAGCTAATTCCATTTTGGGATCATTAAAACATGTAGCTAGGTCTCTGGGGAAATTTCGTAAATGTGGATCCAACGAGTCAAACTATGACAATTGATTGGGAGGTCGACTACGAATGCGGACGAGACTTAAACTCGAATGTTACCTGCGAAGTTATTGACATATTCTTTGACCAGTGAGTTCACTGTATCTTGATTAAAATGTTAATACCCAACACTATCCGTAATATAGGAATCTTCTCAACTCTCAGCCCTCAGGGAGCACAACCTCTAGCAACAATATACCGACCACCCCAATTTTTCGCATCAACGGAACGGTTAAGAACGACTCCGCAGATGATTTATTATTCCCAAATACATCGTTGTCCTTTTATGGGAATACACCATTCTTCAGAACCCAAATCGGGTTGTTTAGCAAGGCAGCTGTTAAGGAGTCCAAAGAGAGAACATTGCAGGCGTATCCTTTTGACGCGTCAGTCACAGCTTTTGTTACTTCATTCCCAACATTTCCTGAAGTTACAGCACAGGTACGGCGCAGAGATATTTATATTTGCCCGTAATGGCACCGGAGCCGGATTTCCCATCATTCTTCATGCGATGACGGATATTGCGCTGTATGTCAATCTAAATTTCTTCACAATTGATCTAATAAGGTGTCTCCACCTCTACAGAGGTTTCTTTGTCGGCACCAATAGTAGCAACAAAGACGAGAACAATGGTGTTATTCTACTCAACTTCAGCATCAATTGCTTCAGGCTTTTATCAGTTGGAAAGTCCCGGAAACGGTGCGGGTGGTTGGGGAGACTAATGGGGGTTTATTGGGGGCATGGGCCATAACACATCCCCAAGGTCATCATGCTGGTCGATAATGTGAATATGCTGACTCTCTAGTCAGGCCAGGCAGTCCCAGATCTGTTCCAAAATGGCCACCATCTCCACACACCCAACCTTTGGGAGAGAAGGAACTACCACCTCAAGCTTCTTCTTGTCAAGTACATGTACCAAGCATCAGTTTACTCAGTAGTGCCAACTGAACAATCAGTCTAATTCCACACGTAAGTGACCAAATCATATACAAGTCACTTAGTATGTTGGTCTCAGCTTGGCACATTCATCATTCACACCCCCCACTCCATTTATCATCCACCCCTCCTTCATTCACTTTCCACTATTCCCAATCCATTTATTCTTGATTTCTCAGCCCATTTCACCTCAGGACATTTTCTATTGTTTTATCCTCAGCCATGACCCTATTATTTTATATTCAGTCATTTTCTATTATCTTATTCTTGGCCTCATTCCTATTATCTTATTTGACCACATTTCCATTGTTCTATTCTCATTTACATTTCTTTGTTCTATTCTTGAACATTGTGGACAATACCTCTACATGCTCTTTATACCTTATTGTTTTCTCCATGTCTTATGCTACCCTGATTCCACATCTCACTTCTTAACCTATATAAGTAGCACATGTATGTAGATAGTTCTTCATTCTGAATATTGACTTGGCTTATGCCTTCTTGTCTTCCCTCCTCCCATCTGAAGTCCTCCACTTGGGCCAACACTCTCAGCACTCTCCTGAGTATCCCTTCTGTTCCAAATCAGTAGGGTGCAATGCATGAGTACATTGAAGCCAAGCCACCCTGATTGGTCTATAGGACTTGGCCGATTCCTGCTAGCATCATGAAGTCAGTACTATTGCAATAGTACTCAGCCCATGCATCATTGGCATTCTTGGTGCCTGATACTTCTTCTTTGAGGTAGAAACTTTAGGTGCCTCTATCCCCTCTCAAGGCCGCTTCTTTAGGAAAATCCCCTCAACAACTGACATCCTGTCAACCTCACACTTCATCCTACTACTATTCTGACAGGGTATATAGGTTTTCACCCATGTGGTCCACTCACAGTCTTTCCCTCACTTGCAGCAATAATCACAGGACCTTTTTTCCAACAACAAGGGAATCTCTAGGATAGTAACCTGATGATATAAATCAGGCTGTTGACAAGTTAACTCCTGATGACTGGACTTGCAGGGTCTAAGACCTACCTCCCTCTTGGCAACCCATACCTCTCACACTAAGAGGTTCTTGAAGGATTTTGGAGCTTTGGATATGCGCCCCTTCTCATCCCTATGAACCCAATTCTTCCTCTCCACCTCCTATGCAGCAGTACTAGGCCCAGCCACAGGTGAATTCATAAGAGGATTTTTACTGCCCATGGGATTTTCACAAGCAGGTAAAGAGGCAATATCCAAAGCAGAGGTAATGCTGCTCAATGATGAGGAACTACCACCTTTGCTAGTGGTCTTTTGGAGGATGTTTCCATTCCCAAAATCCAATGAGGTGGCTATACCTTCCTAAGGCTGCTCATCTTCCCCTCCTTTCCACTGCTCTGCTATCTTCCAAGTCTCTTTCAGGAGCATGCATTTTAGGACTATTCTCTCCTTCTTGGCCATGCATGCTTCCTCTACAACCCTCTTCTCTTCTGCAACCCTTTTTCCCTCCATGATCCTCCTTTCCTCTGCTTTCTAATACTCCTCCTTCTTTAGCTCCTCTACCAACCTTTGAGCTTTCACCAACTTCTGGTCCTTCTCTACTTTCTTGTTACGATAATGATAAAGATGTAATCGTATAATATTTAGATCTCCCAATGGCGAGGTTATTGGTGAGGTTCGGAGTTGGGGTTGGCTTCAACGTACTTGCGTTGTGCCCACTTGGATCGCACGGTCCCCAAATTTCATAATAGCAAAGTGAGATGGAAGTGAACAGAGGATCTTAGTCAAAATCAAGATTGATTTTCTGACTGAAGACTGAACTAATAGTATAAGGCCTTTTATACTACTTTCTAATCTATTAGAAGTCGAATAGATTCCTATAATAGAATGAGAAAGCCAAGGAATGTGAAAAGCGAGAAACAGAAATACTATATCCCGATAATAATCTCCTCTATGACATTGTTGAGTGACGTATCACTCAGATTCCCAATGAAGTTACCCTAAGGACATAATAGCAGATTCAGATATAAGGAGTGAACAGAATTGCGAACAGATGAAAAGGAAATAAAACGTAATGAAAGATATTACACGTAAATGAGTTCGGAATGGAAAAGCAAGCATGTGGAATGTGACATAAATGAGTGGAGTGATTTGACAGGAGCATGTGATGCCAAGATGGATACACGAGGTGCATATAGTCCATGGGCTGAGGGCGTAATGTTGAATAGCGAGCGAGGGTGGAGTTAGGCTGAGTGGGCTGAATTGAATAGGCGGCTTGCCGGTGTATGGTTCCTGACATTTCTGGGCTTCCTCCTTCTTCTCCCCTTCCTTCTTCAACTGTTGCATCTTTTCCATGAACTCAGCCTTATAATCCCAAACCTGCTCTAAAAGTTCTGCTTCGAGTTCCTGTTCAAGGCTCAATATTGAAGAAAAGAGAAGAGGTCTCTAGGGAAAGATAACCCCCCATTTTATAGGCTACAGATCATGAGTATCCAGGGAAAACACCTATTACATCCAAAATGCCTTAAGAAGTTCCCACATCCTTTTCTACCAATTCACCTACATGAATAAGTGCTAGACCTCAAGGGCTCAGTCCTAGTGGGAGAATACTATTATAGTCTATGCACCTCGACTGACCTAATTCAGCTCACACAACCACCCTCACACTTCCTGGGAATTTTCTGGTCACAATCATAACAGAATGATCTTCTACCCACCCTTTCTACAATTCCTTCTCACAAACCTATAGTCCTGCAATCCCAAAGCTCCACAATTCTGCAACTACGATTCCATATTCATAGTAGGCATCTCAAAGGATCACCACATACCTTACTCCCTCATTCTTTATTTTCTATTGACTCCTTGTATTTCCTTCCTCCCCTTGTTTTTAGACCAGACAGTAGAAAATACAAGGTAGTTCACAAGTATATAACCCCCCGACTAGACTATTTACCAATATGAATATCGACTTAATTTGCATCTAGCTTCTAACTTAAAGTTCTGGTGTTAAATCTGCATATCGGCACTTAGCTAGAGATTTCCGGAAGGGTTTTCGGAGGGTTCCGAAAGGGAGAGTTTGTATTCCGAGGGTGGGGTGAGGATTGGAATCGGATCAGAATTGGAGCAGATGGAAGTCAGGAATACCAGGGGTCTTGAGACTGTTCATGGTATAGGGTGGTACGAGTGGTTCGAGGTCGTAGGGACTTGGCTTCAACTTATATGTTGTGCCCTCCTTGATCGTCTGTCCCTAATTTCAGAGAGTCGGAAAGTTTACCGGAAAATAATTGGAAACTATGACACAAATTAAGTCGATATTCGTACTGGTGAATAGTCCAGTCGACTGGTGGTTTATATACATGTATCTAGTTCTTGTACTATCTTTTACCAAGTAAAGACAAGGGGGGGGGAAGAGAGTACAAGGGGCAATATAAAACAAAGAACAAGGAGTGAGGTATGTGATGATCCTGTGCGTCGTCTATTAAAGGAACAGAATCTTGACTTTGGAGTCTTCAGAGGTTCGGAATCGCAGAACCTTGGAATGTACGTCAGACATCCAGAATCAGTTATTCAGGCTTTGGGCGATCAGAAAGGTCCTGGAAGTGGTGCGGGTGGTTGTGGGGTTTAATGTGGGCTTGTTTGGCGGCATGGGCCATAACATCTGGCCTAATTCCAACTTAGTCTCTCGCATGCTTCTGACTTTCTAAAATTAGGGAAAGACAATCAAGGAGGGCACAACACATAAGTTAAAGCCAAATCTCTCTGACTTCAAACACCTGCACAACTAATTATATAAGTTCCAGCCATGAACCAACCACCCTCCTAAGTCCTAGTGCTTCATTGTCCACCTCCTATCCTTCCATTTCCTCGACTCTCAACCTTCTGACCCTCAACTCCCCCTTAGTATTTGGAATCCACCACCCCCCATAGAGACCCTTTAGAACCCTTCAGAATCCTC
>QLPG01051251.1:0-15490 GCA_003314385.1 Gomphus sp. MG54 | reverse complement strand
ATCTAGTGTAGCAGGCACTCTTATATAAGTTGGTCCAAAGACCACTTAGAGGTTTATTCTAAAGAGTCAATCTCAAACCCTTCTACCACAGTGGAAGGTTTCTCAGCTAAAATATAAAGGTATGCAAAAACATCATAAAAGAACTAAATCAGATTTTGTGGAACAACTGTGGAAATAATCCTAGGCAAGGGTAGAATAATAGCTCATGCACATAAACTATTATTCCTACATTTAATTAACAAGTTATCTGCCAAGGTCCCCTCTAAACAATTCTTTTTGGACATCAACCCAGACAGGCATTAACTTGCTGTTGTCTTGTTGGAGAACTTGATTAGGCTTTCTTCACACCTGTTAGGTATCAGTAATGCTGATATTGTGGGCGGGAATTGGCCAAGTCCTGCAGACTGATCTGGGTAGCTTGGCTTCAACATACTTATGCGTTGTGCCCTGCTCTTCCATGCATGCCACTAATTTGGATAGAAGAAAGACCTGGGAGAGTGCTGAGAGTATTGGACTGAGTAAGGCACTTCAGATGGGAGAAGGGAAGATGAGAGGATGTAAACCAAGTTGATATTCAGAGTGAAGAACTATCTACATACATTCACTACTTATATAGGTTAATAATCGAGATGTGGAACAGGGTGATATAAGGAATGGAGAACAATAAGGTATAAAGAATCGTGTGGAGGTATTGTCCACAATGATCAAGAATATAATAAGGAATGTAAATGAGAATAGAATAATGAGATATGGATGAGAATAGAATAATGGGAGAGTGGGTGAGAATAGAACGATGGAAAATTGGCCAAACATGATACAATAGGGCTGTGACCAAATAATAAGTGAATAGTAATTGTCCTGGAGGGAAACGGGTAAGGAAAAGGATGGGGCATGAAAGAATAATAAAGAATAGAGGAGATGGGGTAGGGAGAGTGAAACAAGTGATGTGCCAAATGTACCAAGCTGAGACCACATACTGGTGAGGAAATGACTTGTCACTGGTATGTGGGTTTAATCAGTAAGGGTCGGTCGGTCGGTATTGCCAAGTGAATTGGAGCTTGGTATCTTGGACTTGACAACACCAAAGTTTTGTCATGGTTCTCAGGTTACCTCTTTTATGGTTCCAAAACACATTAGTCATTCATCTCTTCCTTCTTTATTTTTCTCATTTTCAATATCATCTTCATTCAATGTTGGGGGTAGCTTTGGTTTAAAACCATTGTGCTTCTTTTCACATAGAGTTTATGCATTGTTAATAATGAGAAGAGATGGAAATACAGTCATGTATTAGTAGCATATCATGCTTTGGTAGCCTGTTAAATCTGCATGTCAGGTGCTTAACAACAGATACCAAAGGATTCTGTAGGGGGTGGAAGATTCTTAGGACATAGGGGATCGAGGGTTGTAAGGTCGAGAGTTGAGGAGATAGAAAGGATGGAAGGTGGGCAATGAAGTGCCAGGACTTAGGGTGGTGGTTAGTTTATGACAAAGACTTATACAACTAGTCATGCAGGTGTTAAAAGTCAGAGGGACTTGGCTTCAACTCATGTGTTATGCCCTCCTTGATCATCTGTCTCTAATTTCAGAAAGTCGGAAATGTACAAGAGGCTAAGTTGGGATTAGGTTGGAAACTTAAGTCGGAGTTAGATGCAAATTAAGTTGATATCTATACTAGCAAACAGTCCAGTTGACTGGGGGATTATATACATGTAGACTACCTTATATTTTCTACTATCCAGTCTAAAGATAAGGGGAGGGAGGAAAATACAAGGGGGCAATAGAAAACAAAGATCAAGGAAGTAAGGTATGTAGGATCCTTCAAGACACCTACTGCAAAAGTGGATTTATAGTTGCATATTTTCAGAACTTCAGGATTGTGGAACCATGGATCATCAAAAGGAACTGTGGGAATGGGTGGGTGGAGGATTGTTACTTAATGTTTGCGACTGGAAGTCCTCAGAAACAGTAGGAAAGGTCATGCGACTGAGTTAGGTTGGATCGGGAAGCATGGACCATAACAGTATCCTGTCAGGTATTGGTAATGCTGAGGATATAGGCAGGGAGTGACCAAGCCCTGCAGGCCAGTCGGAGTGGCTTGCCTTCAATGTACTCATTCATTGTGCCCTACTTTCTGTGTGTGCCACTGATTTGGAACAGAACAGATACTCAGGAGAGTGCTGAGAGTATTGGCTCAAGTAAAGGACTCTAGACAGAAGGAAGGAGAGCAGGAAGGCATAAACCTAGTTGATACTCAGACTGAGGAACTATGTACATGCATCTGATACTTATATAGGTTAAGAGGTGGAATGTGGAATAAGGGTGGCATAAGACATGGAGAAAAGAATAAGGTATGGAGACCATGTGGAAGTATTGTCCACAATGATCTAGAATAGAATAATAAGATGTAGACAAGAATAAAACAATGATATATGACTGATAATAAATGAGTATGAGTGTGAGTGAAAATAGAACAATAGAAGGTGGCCAAATATAAAACAATAGGGCCATGACTGAATAATAAATGAATAGTGAATGTCCTAAGGGGAAACAGGTGAAGGAAAGGATGGGGAATGAAAGAATAATAAGGAATAGAAGGGGTGGGATGAAGAACATCAACCAAATGATAAACCAAATGTACTGAGCCAAGACCATGTACTAGTGAGGAATGACTTGTCACTGGTGTGTGGGATTAAGTGGTAAGGGTCATTCGGTTAGTACTACTGAGTGAACCAGAGCTTGGTATTGTGGGCTTGACATATCCCCCTACTAGGACTGAGCCCTCAAGGTCTAGTACCTATTCATGTTGTGAATTGGGTCGAAAAGGATGTGAAAATTTCTTTAAGGCATTTGGGATATAATAGGCATTTTCCCTGAGTGCCCATAATCTATAGCCTATAAAAAGGGGGTTCCTTTTTCCTAGGGGCCTCTTCCCTTTTTTACCAATGTCAAACACCAAACAAGAACTTGAAGTGGAATATTTAGAGTGGGTTAAGGCTTTCCAGGCCAAGTTTGCAGAAAAAATGCAACAGCTGAAGGAGGAGGGGGGGGAGAAGGAGGAGGAAGCTTGGAAAGCAGAGGAGGAGCAGAGCTGGTGGAAGCTCAAAGGTTGGTAGAGGAATTGAAGGGAGAGGAGGATCAGAAGGCAGAGGGAAAGAGGGTCATGGAGGAAAAGGGTTGTAGAAGAGAAGAGGGTGTTAAGTACACATACCAAGCATCAGTTCACTCATTTGTACCAACCAAATATCAAACATCTAATTCCATATGCAGGTGACCAAGTGATTCACAAGTCACTTAGTATGTTGGTCTTAATGCTTCCACATGCTTTCCATATCTTATCCACTTCTTCATACCTTATGCCACCCTGTTCCACATCCAGTTCTTAACCTATATAAGTAGCATATGGATGTAGATAATTCTTCATTCTGAATATCAACTTGGCATATGCTTCTTTTCTTCCCTCATCCTCCTTTCTGAAGTCCCTACTTGGGCTGACACTCTCAGCACTCTCCCGAGTTCCTCTTCCTCCTGAAATTAGTGGCACACATGGAAAGTAGGGTGCAACACATGAGTACATTAAAGCCAAGCCACCCTGATCAGTCTACTGTACTTGGATGATCCCTCACCAGCATCATGAAGTTGGTACTTTTGCATTAGTACTTGGCCTATACAATTCGGCATTTCTGGTGCCTAACAGTATATTCAGAATCAAACTATTTTCTGTGTTACACTTCTTACATTATGCCTCCACAAACTATATCTTTGACCCACACTCAAGACAGCCAGCTCACCCTCACGGTAATACAACAAAGGGTGCGTGGTGCCTCTGGCACTCTACCCCTCTGTATCAGTAATATTTCCCCACCACCAATTGAGCTATGGCATCTTGCCTCCCCTTTTGAGCAGCACTCATTCATTGAGGAGGTGGTTGATGATGATATTGAGTACGTAGACGATGATAATGGCAATCAAGAACTTCATTTGGTAGAGGATGAACTCAGCTTGGTGCACTCTAATGAGGGTACTGAGGCTGAGGGACAGCCCCAGCAAGATTGGCAGGCAAACATGTCTGAACCCCCTTGCACCCCTGTATCCAGGCCTCCTTAACCCATGGCTGCACCTCTGTAAGCCAGGCAAGCTCCCTGAACCAGGCAAGCCCCATAGGCCAGGCAAGCTCTGCAAGCTGGGCTAGCTCCTCAGGCCAGGGCCCCTCCCGGTGTGGCTAACAACAACAATGACCTTTTAAATTCATTCCTCTCACTTGGCAGAATGGCCCAATAACATTGTCAGGATAGTCAAGCTGCCAGGATTCATGGGCTGGAACCGTTTAATGAGACTGACCTGAAAAAACAAAAGGTTTTATTTTTCTTTGTAGGATGAAGTTTCGAATACAGCCCAATTCATTTCTCAATGATAGACAGAAGATTAATTATGTATATGGTATCCTATCTGAAAGGAATCACTTTGGAATGTTTCAAGCCTTACCTGACCAGCAACCCTAACATAGAACCGTGACTTGGAGCTATTCATTGATGATCTGCAAATTAACTTTGGCTCATGGGATGAATAAGCCAATGCAAGCTTGCCCTTGAGAAGCTGACTATGCAGGATAATCATAAGGCAACTAAGTTTTTTGTAGAATTTTACAGGCTCTCAGCTCTTTTCGATTACAATGACAATGCTCTCCTTTACAAGGCTCTGCTGAAATGCATCAAAGACAGCCTCATCCACTTTGACAAACCCTACACCCTTGACAACCTGTGAAACCTCATTCAAAGGATTGACATGAGGTATTGGGAACAAAAGGCAGAACAAGCTCAGGAGAGTAGTAATGAGCTGAAATAAGACTCAAAATAGGACAAGTCTGGCAACAGGTCCACCTAGGACAATCGCCAGCAAAGTAACAGCAGTGACAGCAGTGGCAGCTGTGAAGCTTGAGACATGAAGGACAGTATCATTCTGAACATTCATATTTCCCTTTTATTTTATCTTTTCTAATGTTTGACTTGAGGCTATATTTTAGTGTGAGAATTCTCAGTCAGGACATATATAGTTTATATTTCACTTTCCGACACTTCAGCCTTTATCACAAAGGACTGAAGTGAGTATGTTTAGTTTTAGATGCATGTTGACACAGACTTACTTTCTTTACTTAGCCATAACTGTTTAGGTAGATTTCACACAATCAATGAGCCTTTATCACAAAGGACTGAACCATAACTGTTTAGATTTTCACAGGTTATGGGCCCCGGCCAGTATTAAAAGAACGACACACCTGAATTTTGACTTTCAACTGAAAACAAACCTGCCGAAAAGAATATGTCTGACACTTTCAAAGTGCTTAGATATGAGGAGTCAGAGAGACTCGACAAGACCGGTTCCAATTGGAACTTTTGGAAGACAAGGATAGTGCCTTATCTAAAGGGTGCAAGGCTATGGGGACATATATCTGGAGCAATAGTCAATACACCAGATATTGACACAAAAGGTCTAGCCAAATGGGAAGAGACAGATGCTCAAGCCCTGTCCATCATACTGATGAATATTGTGCCAAACATCCAGGCAGGATTGGACTGTTCTACCTCCAAAGCAGCATGGGACGGATTGATAAACCAATATGCACAGGCAGATCCAATCGCTCAAAATCTCACATACACTCGTCTACTATCAAAACATTATCAAGAAGGTGGAACAGAAACTGTACCAGCACACTTAGCAGAACTACAAAAGCTAAGAGAGGGCTGTGGAGGATTAGGTCTGACTATAACCGATGCACAATTTGCAGGAATCATCAACTTATCTATGCCTTCACCATCTTGGGATCCTGTGATGGGAATGTTAGGGGGAGTCCTAGCTCCTGTCATCATAATCTCCCGTCTCAACACAGAGTGGAGTAGAAGAGGAGGACTGACAAGCGACAAGAAAAATTTGAATGTGGTTTTTCAAGCTGGAACAAAACCCTCTGGCAAATGCGACAACTGTGGAAAAACAGTATACTTTAAGTCAAGGTGCTGGGCTAAAGGAGGGGGTCAAGAAGGTCAATATCCCAAATGGTTTAAAGGGAAAAGAGACCCAAATTCCTCTAATGCGGTCAAAACCTTGACCGACTCTGCAATAGTACGGACATGTGGTTCTGGAAGTCGCCCGGACGTCTGGATTGCAGATTCGGTGGCCACTGTGTACGTATCTCCTAATCGAGTGGACTTTACCACTTACCTGAAATACGAGACAAATAGAACCATAAAGGCCTTCGGGAACAATCAGGTTGAAGGCATATGCGAGGGAGATATAGAAACGGAAGTCAGTTATGGAGGAAAAACAGCCAAGATCAGATTGACTCACGTCATGCATGTTCCCAAAGCAGATGGGAAGATTCTCTTGCTCAAAGTCCTGGACCAAAAAGGGTTAGAAAGCCGTATCTCAGGTGGTTGCATCAAAATCTTGAGAGGAGAAGTCACCTATGCTGAGGGATTACTTGGTGGAGAGTTATATGAAGTCATTATGAAAATTGCACCTTCCCAAGAAAGCATAATGGCAGCGGTGAAAAGGGACTCGGTGGGTACAGACCTGTCAACATGGCACAGATGACTCGGACACCTTGGAGAAAGTATACTAAAGAACATGGTGAACTCCAAGGCTGTAAAAGGAGTGGAAATAACAGACATACATTTGAAAGGTACCTGTGAGGATTGCGTCTTTGGGAAGATGGATGAAAAGTCTTTCGAGCGTAGAGAAGAAAGGGACACTCGAATATTTGGGACCTTACACAGTGACTTAGTGGGACCAATGACTCCAGAAGCAAGGTGGACGCACGCCAGATATAGCCTCATCATCAGTGATGTCTGTTCAGGATTCAGTTTTGCCTTCCAATTAAAGCACAAAGACGAGGCAACCGATGCGATCATAAATCTTGATAGAGCGATAGAGAACAAGTTTCAGTCTAGAGTGCACACCTTGAAGATGGATAATGGAGGCAAATTCATCAATAGCAAACTTCAGAAACATTGTCAGGACAGGGGTATCACAATAATCACCTCAGTTCCTTACAATCCAGAGTCGAATGGGTGAGCTGAAAGAAGGAACAGGGTGGTCATCGAAGGGGCACGAACAATGTTGAGGGACTCAGAGTTTGGAAAAGATATGTGGGGAGAAGCAATTTCGACTCACATCTATGTAAGGAACAGATGTCCTACAAGAATCCTCCCAGACAATAGTACACCTTACGAGAAGGTTTACAGACACACACCTTCCATAGGTCATCTCAGGGTTTTCAGCTCCAAGTGTTTTGTGAAGATACCTGATGAAACTTGGTCTAAATTTTTCAGGCTCTGGGAATGCCGAGGAGTGGCCAAGTCCTGCAGGCTGGAAATAGTGACATGGCTTCAACGTGCTTGTGCATTGCGCCCTACTTCCCATGCCTGCCACCAATTTAGGACAGAGGGATACCTGGGAGAGTGCCAAGAGTGTTGGCCCAGGTAAAGGACTTGGGACAGGAGAAGGGAGGACAAGAAGGTGTAAACCTAGTTGATTTCCAGAATGAAGAACCATCTACATACATTGGCTACTTATATAGGCTAATAAGTGAGATGTGGAACAGAGTGGCACAAGGAATGGAGAACAATAAGGTATGAAGAATCATGTGGAGGTATTGTCCACAATGATCAGGAATAGAACAAGGAATGTGGACAACAATAGAACAATGAAGTATGGCTGGGGACAAAAGAGTGAGTGAGAATAGAACAATGGGAGTGGCTGAACATAAAACAATAGGGCCACTGCCCAGTGACAACAAAGAGTGAATGCCCCGAGGGTAAACAGGCAAGGGGAAGGACCAGGAATGATGAAGAACAGGAGGGTGAGATAGGGATAATGAACCAAATGATGAACTGAATGTACTGAGCCGAGGCCACACACTGGTGAGGGATGATATGGGTAGGGGTTGGTTGGTTGGTACAGCCGAGTAAATCAGAGCATGGTATTGTGGGCTTTACAAAATTAGACAACAAAGTAAAAGAATGTAGACTTATCAGATATGATGGGGACTCTATATACACTGTCATAGACAGAGACAAGAAGAGAATCCCAACGTGCAACACGATCTTTGTAGAAGGGAAAGGACACCTTACAGGGGATGATGAAGATGAACCGATAGAAGTGGAATTCCCTGACACAAATGAAAAGATTGAAGAGGGAGCAAAGGCAAGAGCACGACTGGTGGTCTCGTGACTGGTCAAGTCACGAAATATTATTAGTATGTGAGTCGTGCTTCTGGGCTGACCTTGTGTGTGATAATTGTCACATAAACCCAGGAATTTGTTGTACAATTGAGTCTTGAGAGCTTGAACCAGCAGTTTGGTACCATTTTCCATGTGTGATTGTTTGGCACCTGTCTGTGGGTCCTTGTGGGTCCAAGTAGAAAATAAGTGAAAATTATAAGTGTTTTTGGAGGTTTTCCTTGGGCTTGAGAAGCTTGATGATTTAAGAGTTAATTACTTAAAGGTAATTCACTCTTAAATGGCCAGCCAAACATTATAATATTTTTTTGGTAGTCCAGATAAGACTGATTTTAAGTTGGATTTTTCCTTGGAGGAGAGGTTTGGATTCCTACACATTGAACCGGTTGAGAAGTGTCCAGACTTCAAGGGATCATCCCCTAATCCCTAACAGAAGTGAGACAAAGAAGAGTTTCAAACCCTGCTATAGCACAACTCCAGAAATAATTTAATATTTGTACTTTGGTCACAAACTGTGTAATAACTCTAGCAAGCTAATACGATGAGTAGGCGATGCATTTTTTTAGCAGCAATGAATGAGACTATCAAAGTCTGTAGGTTCAGGACACTTAGGGGTCTAGAGATATTCCAATGAAAGGGAATACACTTAGAGGAAAGAGGAAATAAGTGGACTGAACGGATTACCCAGTCAATGTACTCTAAAATGAGGGGAGACCGAGACAGAAATTACAGTGAAGTAATCTCAAGAGACAAAAGAGTCTTTAATCAGAAACTGATTAGAAACCCTCAGAGGTAGAGATGCAATTGAACTGGACTATCAACAGAACAATCTCACTCTGTAGAATCAGTTTTACTAAGCAGGACTATCAACTACTTATGCTGAATCTAATACTAATACCGGACTATCAACGATACTAATATATGAGAAAGATAATACTAATACTGGACTATCAACAGTACTAATACTATTATGTAAACCTAGGAGCTGGACTATCACCAGCTGACTAAGAGTACTCAAATGTCACACTGACAAGTGGAAAGGAGATGGTTGATTTGATTTCTTCAAAGGGGGGCAGGAAGGCCTCCTTTTATACTAATTTACAGGACGATTAGTAAGCTAAAGTATCTCCTAACTATTTATAGTACAAGCCAATAGGATCACAGTTCCTGGGAGTGAGTCATGTCAAAGAATCACATGCACCTTGTCTTAGAATTCAGGGTGCATCCTGATCTCTAGTTTACACCCTTAAAACCATCCTTGTCCAATCAGAATCCAGTGACTCATGCCATCTGAGACATAATGAGTCATTAATGAGGTCACATGACTGGTATGAGTCATTTCTAAAATAGGAGTTCCAATAGTGAGTCATTTTCTGAGACTTTACTTAGCTTATTCCTAGTAATCTCCTTATTTAACAATAAAAAAGGGGATTTAGACCAGTTTTGAGCATGTGATTAAGGGCAGAGGCAGTGTAGGCACAGCCTGGTGTCTCACCATAATATTTGTATGGGACAGGGAGTGTCTCAGGCTAATATTTGTGTATTTCTATGGAGAAACCGGCAACCTGGCTCTGGGCTTGAATCTAGCTAGAGCCCGATGTTTTGGAAAGCGGAGTTTGAATTTCAGGCGAAATCTTTGATGGTGAATAATAGAAGTTGTATTAAGGATTATTAAAGAATTAATGATTATTGTGAACCACTAGAAGATTAGAGAAAAGTCTAATAGAGAATATTTGAACATATCCAGACTGATTAATTAGCAAAACAACTGCTAATTGAAAAAAACATTAATAGTACATTAAGAGGCTCTTCTTTTTTTGTACTTTAGTCTTTTCTAATGTTTTTGTACTTTGTTATCTACCCTTATTCTTTTTAAGAGATCCCTTTCAGATGCACCTAGTGTTAAGTCCGCGTGTCAGGTGCTTAGCTAGTACTTCCGAAGGGGCTTTCCGGGGTAGCGTGAAGGTCCGTAACGGGGCCGAAGACCGAAGGTGGGGTCGGACGGACTACGGACGGGGATGGAGGCACCCGGAACTTAGGGCAGGTCGCGGAGAGGTACTATCCGGTCACTGAGGTGTTCGAGGTCGGAGGGACTTGGCTTCAACTTATGTGTTGCGCCCTCCTCGATCATCTGTCCCTAATTTCGGAGAGGAGACGGAAATTTACCGGAGTAAGTCGGAAACTAGGTGGACTAAGTTGATATTTGTACTAGCGAACAGTCTAGTCGACTGGGAGACTATATACATACGACTATCTTTGTACTATCTTTTGCCAGTCATAAAACAAGGGAAAAGGAAGTACAAGGGGTCAATATAAAAGAGAGAACAAGGGAGTGAGGTACACGATAGTCCTGCGCGTCGGTTATCAAAGTATTGAGTCTCGGTCAGAGACGGACTCGGAGATGGTGTCTTGGTCATGACGGGAACGGAAGCAGAAAGTGGATTCCCAGTCGGACTTGTCGGGGATGGAGATTACGGAAAACAATCCTTCATCCTTTTGGTCAGAAAGGTCTCAGAATAAGGGGGGGTGGTTGTGAGGGTTAGTGTGGGTTGTTGAAGGCATGGGCTATAACACCTAGGGTCATTAGCAGTTTTTCAGAACATAATACTGCCCAATACCTAATCAATCAATGGATTGTAGCAGGTGAGCTAGTTGTGACCAAGTACTACCAATACAGACAAATATAGTGATGTGACATGCATATGGATGGACTGTAATTATCCTGATGGAAATTTGATTGGCAGTTCTACAGATTCAGAAATAACTGAGTTAGTAGTGCCATCAAATAATTTAAAGGGAATTGAGTCAACAGAAGTAGTAGGGATTTTATATTTTAGAACATGGAAGGCTTC
Source organism: Gomphus sp. MG54 (assembly GCA_003314385.1). Taxonomy (NCBI): domain Eukaryota; kingdom Fungi; phylum Basidiomycota; class Agaricomycetes; order Gomphales; family Gomphaceae; genus Gomphus; species Gomphus sp. MG54. The sequence goes on along the minus strand of QLPG01051251.1, from coordinate 4,407 downwards.
GATGAAGCAGTGAGTAGAGCCTGAATCAATTAGGCATTTAAGAGGGGTCGCCGAGGAACTCAGCACTAATACAGAAGATAGAGAGATTATCAAAGAATTAGGATTAAGAAGGGCAGAAGTATTGAGCTTAACCTCAGTATTAGCACTTGCCAAGTTAATCAATAGGGGGTGGCCAAATATAAAACAATAGGGCCACGACCAAATGATAATGAATAATGAATGTCTCAAGGGGAAACAGGCAAAGGGAAGGATGGGAAATAAAGGAATAATAAGGAATAGAAGGGATGGGATGGGAGAAGTGAATTAAATCATGAACCAAATGTACTGAGCCAAGACTACATACTAGTGTGAGAGGAATGACTTATCACTGGTGTGTGAGATTAATGGTAAGGGTCATTCGGTTGGTACTACCAAGTGAACTGGAACTCGGTATTGTGAACTTGACAGTTAGCCATTGTCAGGCATAAAAGGGGTGGTATGCATTTAAGAGTGATTTTGATTGTTATATGCAAACTCAGCCAGAGGGATCCATTCTAGCCAATCATCCTGGCATTGAGTAATGAAGAGTCAGACATATTGCTCAATTTCTTAGATGACTTACTCTGTTTGGCCATCAGACTATAGATGGTAGCTCATAAAGGCAGCAATCCTGATACCCAGGAGTTTATTTAAGTCTTGCATGAATTGGGAGATGAATTGGATGCCATGGTCACTGATGACTTCTTCAGATCAACCATGGAGTTTCTATACATAGTTACAGAAAAGTTGGGCAAGCCCTACTGAGTTTATATTGGATGTAGTAGGGATGACATATGCATGATAATTATAAGGAAAGCATTGTAGCCATGACTGGTGGGCAGTTCAGTGATTAGATTGATGATAATAACCTGCTATTTATGACCTGGAATATGAATGGGGAGGAGCTTGCCCATGGGGTGAGTAGGAAAAGTTTTGATCCTATTGCAGGGATCACAAGATTTTACATACTTGGCAATGTATTATCCTATGCCTGGCCACCAATGGCTCTGTGATACAAGTTTGGTTGTCTTCCAACAACCAGCATATCTAGCAAAGCTTGCATTATGATATTCCTTGATAATGTCATACCATATTTGGAGTCAAGAGGGATGTATACCTTGCCATGGTATAGGACAAGGCCATTCTCCCATTCCTCTCCTTGGATATTCCTAGAAGATCCAAGTTCTTTCAGGGCATTCATAACCTTTTTATCTTAGTCTGCTATTAAATCTGCATGTCGGCACTTGGCTAGAGACTTCTAGAAGGATTTTTGGAGGGTTCCAAATGGTTTCTGAAAGGGGGATTTGTATTCAGGGGGCAGGGGGACTAAGGGTCGGACTCGGGATCTGAATCGGAGCAGATGGAAGTCGGGAATGCCGGGGGTCTTGGGACTGTTCATGGTATAGGGTGGTATGAGTGGTTCGAGGTTGCAGGGACTTGGCTTTAACTTATGTGTTACATGTTGGAAATAGAGGCGCAAAAGTGTATGTCAGGTGACACGTCACGTTGCTACAGGAAAATTTTCTGCAGCGTCTAACTACTTCCAGTGTTCAACGATGTCAGCCTCAACACCTCAACGAAATATTTCAACACACCCCCTGAGGCCGACACCCCTATAATAAAATCAATAAAGGAGAGTGTAGGATAGAATGGATAAAATAAATAAATAAGAGAACTTAGAATGAAAAATTGACCAACTCAGGATCGCTGGTTTTCAACCGGTGTTTCTTCTTTTTCTTCTTGGGTATAATGAGCAAGGGATTGCTGTTTGGTTGATGAAGTGGAATTGCGCTTGTACCTTCAGCAGCTGCAAATGCAAATAGATTGTCATCACCGTCAAGCATTGCAATGTGAGCCGAGTGGTTGAGAGTGCGCCACTTGACCTCCTCTGGCATATTTGCAACACAGAATTGTGCAATATGACGAGGGCGTTCACACCTATAACATACCCCCTCACGGTTCCTTGTATTCCCCCAATCGAAGTCATCGTCATTTTCATCGGCTTTTTCCTTGGATCCCAAAATGCCACGCTTTCCTCTGGCAATCAACGCTGATTCTCCTTCCTCCTTCTTTATCGCCATTTCCACCCCCATCTCATTGGCCTCATACTGTTTGAGCGCCGAGGCAATCTCGTCAATCGTTGGGGATGTTGTCCACAGCATAAGCGCTGTGCGAACTGGAGCCCAAAATGGGTGCAACCCAATCAGGATTTTGTCGGTAATTTCGAGATCGTCCGGTTTGTGGCCAATAGCTTCTAATCTGTGAGCAACTGTGAGGACTCCTTCAATGAAGTTTGAGATTGAAACAGATGAATCATGGGTGATGGAATAGAATTGTTGGCGTAGGAGTATCCTATTTGTTGCATTGTCCTTTTGGTACTCAGCAACGAGTTTGCTCCAGGCTTCTTTGCCAGACTTTGTGGTGATAATTGGTGAACGGTAGTTGGGGTCAGTGAGAAACCATATGATGGCATAGACCTTTTGGTCGGTTTGATCCCAGGCCAAAGCCTTTTCACCTCCAGGCCTAACACTATCAATATGACCTCCACAGCCAATCAGCATGAAGTAGGTCTCTATCTCCTTCTGCCACTCATGCCAGTTGGTACCGGTGAGCTTTGGGAGCTGAGGCATAATGGTGCGATCCATGTTGTGAGCGAATGTTGACACGAAAGGTTTTCTCTAACACAAAAGATTGTTTGACACAAAAAAAAGCAGATCACGAATAGACAGATCACAAAAGGACAGTTTCAGTGAGACTAGGTGCGACCGGGGCCCATAACCTGTTGGAAATAGAGGCGCAAAAGTGTATGTCAGGTGACACATCACGTCGCTACAGGAAAATTTTCTGCAGCGTCTAACTACTTCCAGTGTTCAACGACGTCGGCCTCAACACCTCAACAAAATATTTCAACATTACACCCTCCTCAATCATCTGTCCCTAATTTCGGAGAGTTGGAAAGTTTACTGGAACTTAATTGGAAACTATGATGCAGAATTAAGTTGATATTCGTACTGGCGAATAGTCCAGTCAACTGGTGACTTATATACATGTATCTAGTCTTGTACTATCTTTTACCGAGTAAAGACAAGGGGGGGGAAAGAGTATAAGGGGCAATATAAAATAAAGAACAAAGAGTAAGGTACATGATGATCCTGCACATCGTCTATCAAAGGAGCAGAACCTTGACTTTAGAATCTTTGGAGGTTTGGAAACACGGAACCTTAGAATGATATATCAGACATCCAGAAATCGGTTATTCAGTCTTGAGCGATCGGAAAGGTCCTGGAAATGGTGCAGGTGGTTGTGGGGTTTAATGTGGGTTTATTTGGCAGCATGGGCCATAACATCTGCACAGTCACTAGCTCTTTGCAGGAACTTGTCAGCTTTACCAGGAACTACCTATGTGCAAATGCCACTGATATAGAACATGTTTGGCTATAACAAAATTTGGTTCTGATTATCTTCCTCCCCCCACTTATGATCTACCCATATTGAGTACATCATGTTTAGTTGATCACTAACTAGGGCAGTGGATGGCCTTCTGTGGAGATTCAGAGGATGTCCTGCAATTCTCAAAAATCTACAGTCTATTCTGTGTCAATGGTTCTGTCAAGAACATGTACCAAGTATCTGGTAAATTAGCAGTGCTGACCAGGCAGTCAGACTACATCCATGTACAAGTGTCCAAGCCACATGCAAGTCACTTGATACACCAGTCTCAGCTTGGCACATCCACCATCCATACTCCTCATTCCCATCCCTCATCCACTTCCCCTCATTCACCACCCATCAATCCTACCCCATCTGCCTCTTACTCCTTGACCCATCTTACTTTGGGACATCCTTTCCTTGTTTTATCCTCGGCCACAGCCCTATTGTTTTATAATCAGTCACTCCCTAATGTCCTATCCTTGGCCATAATTCTTAATTCTAGGCTTGAGAGCATTCAATCCACCAAATACTTGATGAATCGTTGAACGAGTTTCATCCTGTGCGCCAAAAAAGAAAGATGAAATATAATTAATTAATTAAATGATGAGTTTGTGATAAAGCAGTTTCGAAAATGCACCTTGCGAGAGATCCAATCTTGCAACTGGATATGATCAATTAGCGTTCTCCATCGAATTAGCTCCGTCTTGATTTGTTCGCAATTCGGATCATCTGCAACGATTCATTCCTTAAGAGTAACGGCCTCTGTAAAGTTGAGCATAAGGGACTGCCAACCACAATCCTTTGCCTGCCATATTAATTACCGCGGTATCTGTAAATGATGACCGCAGAAGTTGCCCAGCAGCCGGAGCTCCACCTTCATCCAAATGAGCTGCCACTCCCCTCAAAGGACCTTTCCCATTAGGAATCAGTTTCGCTTTCGGTGATGCCCTCGTCGAA
>QLPG01051249.1:0-21910 GCA_003314385.1 Gomphus sp. MG54 | reverse complement strand
GGAAGAAAAAAAATGATGTATGATGTATATACCGCTTCCTATATGACTCTTTCTGTGTTTGTGATTCTTCCAATTGGCGTTCCATGCTGTGGAGTTGACGTTCAGCCGCAACTTTCTCCTTGATAACTTCGAGCCTTTGCATCTTTTCAGACTCTGCATTTGCCAAGGCCGAAGCTGTCTCTTGACGAGACGAAACAAGGTCTACTTCAAGGCGTTTCACCAGCTGCTCACTAGCGTTGAGACCGCCTTGCAGCTGTCCAAGCCTGGGGGGGGAAGGGGGGGACTCGAATAGATAACATGTTCAATGACAAAATTTTTTAGTGACATCACTAACGAAGTCCTCAGTTCGTTCGACTGACGAGCCTGCGATGAGATTTCCGATGCCGACGCCTCTAGCTGTGACTCTCGATCGCTTAACAGTGTCTGCAATTTAGAGTTACTGAAATGATAACAAGTTTAAGACAGGTATATCTTGCAAACCAGTGACTTTACACACCTGTCTTTCACGTCGTTCAATTTCAATAATTCCTCATTCCGCATCTTGGCGTTAGATTCACTTTCTACCAGACGTGCCTCGAGTGTGGCGTTACTATAGCTCTAGTATAAGGACACCACAGATTTCACGTGACTTGGTGGAACTCACATATTTCTAAGGGTATCAAGCTGTTGTTGACAACTTTCGAGGGCGGTTAGTTGAATTTCTCGTTCTTTAGCGACTGCCTTGAGCTGGACGTTCCTAATGACCTAATAGTCAACCTCGTATAAAATAAAAAAGTACGATATTTTACAAACTCCTGGATAGTATTTTCAAGCTTCTGAAGCGTCTCTTTTTGGGATTCAATAACAGTTTGCAGTTCCGAGATACTAATGACGCATTGTCATAAGACTGAATCAGACAGATTATCCTGGTGTCGCGGGGCGCACCGTGTCTCCAACGAAGTAATTAAAATGACATTGCGATCATTTTCCTTCGTAACTTCGCTTAGACGGGAAATACTGCAAACCGGCCCCAGAGCATCAACGTGGTTACCAGACACACAGAGTACTAACCAACGTACCCTTGCTTCGATTCCTCGAGTCGCGCCTCAAAATCGGCAGCCAACGCCATAGCATCCAGAGACTCCTTCTGCTGCTGTTTCAGCGCACATACCAGCTCGCCAATGCGAAGTTCTATCAAGCACAATATGCAACTCGTAGAACACTATGAAAATCGCAGCGCAGCACACCTGCAGCTTGCTTGTCCGTCATCGCCCGCTGTGATGTTCGACGTTCTACTGCATAAGCTTCCTGGACCTCGTATAGGTGAGTCCTAGATGAGGCAAGGTCGGACAAGGCGTCAGAGAGACGGTCCCGGAGCATATCCAGAACCTGTTGTTCTAAAGGCAGGTCAGCAGTTTGAGGGAGAAGAATGTTTGATCATTTGCATGAACACGTACTATTTGAGCTATCTAACTTCAACTCTGCCAAAACCTCATGTGTTTTCATCAGGGCAACAGGCATCCCTGGCCCTTCTTCCCCTTCACTCAAATAGGATTGAGAGGCTGGGATATAAAATTATTAGTTATCATCAGGACGTGAGAATATATATACCGACCTTGCAAAGCACCTGCAACCGCCTGCTTCAAATCATGTATATCGGTTACAATAGCTCTCGCCTCGGAAACCGATGCGAAGACCTTATGCGAATCGATCTTGAAAGATTCCAGATCCGAATGTAAGGTTTCGAGGCTTTGAAAACAAAGGAGGTGACCATTCGAAGCGGAGGTTGTATTGATATAATCAAAGCGTAAACACACCTTTGTGAGCTGATCGCCAATTTCTTTAGGGAGGTATTCTTGATCGATTGCACCTTTTCAGTTAGATGGCCCCTTTCCTTTTCCAGAAGGACGACACGTGTGTTCAGCCGGTCAATCTCATTTTTCTAAAGAGAAAACATAGAGATTTAAAGAACCATAACAGTACTTTTGCGTTTTTTATTATTAGCAATTTACATACCTGAAGTTCGTTTTCCGATTCGTACCGCTGAATAGATTTCATAGCTTCCAGCACGACACCCTGCATACCCTTCGTGTCCACAATGACAGATGCAGTGCCACCGACAGAAGTGCTCCTAGATCTAGATACGGTCTTTACCTCAGGATCCTCGTTCGTGAAATTCGAACCCGACGTCTGGCGTCCGTCGCCAACATCCACATCCCGGGCCATACTGGGACTACGATGATTCCTGACACGACCAGGAAACGAAGATGACGAATGGGAATTAGCCTCTGGTTCGTGCATTACCAGGGCGGCAGGCGTTTGAAAAGAGACAGGCTGATCAGAATAGCCGGACGCATCGGTGAATCGAGAATGCTGCAACTGCTCCCCTTGAAGTCGTTCATGCAACGTCTTACGATGTGTAGCAGCAGCAGGCAACGTCTTACGATGTGCAGCAGCAGCAGTAGCAACAGTAGCAGTAGCATCAGCAGCAATGCGGTTCTGAGAATTCTGTGGGACGAAGAACGACTGTTGTTGTTCATAACCAGAGGAATGGGAGGGGTCCACAGCCGGAGCCTCAGCGTCATCCACCACATAACCCCTCGACAGACGGGACTGAGAATATCGGAAGCTCTCAGATGAGGTAGTGTGCCTGTGCGCAGAGGTAGTATGACCGGCGTGCGCAGAGGTAGTATGACCGGAGTGCGCAGAGGTAGTATGACCGGAATGCGCAGAGGTAGTATGACCAGAGTGCGCAGAGGTAGTATGACCGGCATGCGCAGACGTAGCGTGTACCGCGTGCTCGCCGACGTAGGAGGGGGAGGAAAAGAAAGATGGCAGAACAGATATATGCGCTTGTCTGTTCCGAATCTCCTCCTCCTCCACCTCACCCGCACTGGACTCAGCGGCGGTGTCGACAAGTTTCGGTTTCAGTTGCGGTATTCCGTCACGATCGCGTTTTAAATCAAAAAGGCGTGTAGACTTTTGCGAATTCTGGCGCTGCAAGCGCAGGAGCCCATCATCGTCGGTAGTCTGGGATGAGGCTATGGTGGGAGAACGGTTCGGAAGAAAGGCAAAGGGTCGAGGAGTAGTAGGCCCAGTCGAGGTGGTGCGAGGCTCAACCATCGCTTAAGAACTCGGTAGACCAGAAAAATAGGTGAGTATTGAGTCCAAAAAAGGACCAGACTAAGTTTGAGATTGCAATACACAATAGCGGATGGTCGAAGTCAAGGGACAGAGTCTACTAAGTGTAACATGTGATATTTCATATTCACGTGACCGGTGTAATTGACATGCGTGACAACAAACAACAGGAGCCTAGGTTGAAAAGTTACCTTATGTCCGACAGTATACTGTGAGGATACGAAAAACAATCACAGAGAGCATGGCCACCGGTACAGGCATGACAACAATTGGGAAATTTAAGAGAAGTACTGCATGTAGGGTGTTAGTAATCATAAGGACAGATTGCTTTAGTGCTAATCACCATCGCGGTTGCCGTAGTCGGATGAGGTGGCTTATATGCGCTCCTGTATGTCTCAATGGACGGCCCTTGGTGAGGTTCTCCGGTTGGAGTAGGACCTAGGTCAAGCGCATCGAGAGTGACGTTTCCTGCCGGGTCAAAGTGGTTCTTCGCGCGTGAACAAACGATATCGGCGTCTGGCGTAGATAGTAGCGCCTCGTCAGGGGACGTCATATGCACCAAGGAATAAACAAAAAAATACATACAGTACACAGGAGCCGGAATTGAAACGGAACGTGTGGACCTGGCATACACATGGCATAGTGCAAACGCGAGTTGCTGGAGACTATCAGGGGTGAAATTGTTCTCATCCAACAAGACGTTGTAATGTGCGGGACGACTGGTTCCAAGCAGACCGGCGTGGCTTTGAAGGTAAAAGTCGAACTCAGTGGGGTGCGAAATTTCACGGTCTACGACGGTCCCAGCACGGCAGTTACCACTCTGATCAGACTCATTCTTGTTCTGAGTAGTGGGGAAGAATCGAACGTGATGACGCTGTGGTAGTTGATGAATAACAAACAGGGCGTGTAGGGGAGAGGACAGACTTTTCCAACTACAATAACGGTAAGTTTGGGGGCCATTGCTTCCCTGAGGCCGAGGTCCCGGAAAGCCGCTGTAATCACAATGAGCACGAATCCCTGTTGACACGAGTGCTATAGTACCTTTAATCCTGGGGACCTCTGGAAAAGGGCAAGTCAGACACAAGTAAGGCTGACGGAATGAGAATCCTACCTTCTGTCAGAACCGTTTTGAACTGTCCTTCAGAGACACCATCGCTGAATGGCGGGGACATCGACGAACATTCCGACAATGAAAACGGGAAAACGTACCGGAAAAAGATGACCTTCTTGGGGGGTTGAGTTTTATTCTCGAACAACTGACGGTAGCGCTGGAACCTAGTAACGAATGAAGCCTTGCGTTAGCGTGAATGATGTTGCCTCGCCAAAGTCCTACTAACATCTCAAGGATCGATTTCGTCATCATTTGCAAGTCCTGAATCATTTCCACACGGGACTCCTGAACAGCACTCTTGGCCACGTATTTAGAATTCTCAGTGTCGACATTTCCAACGAGCGCAGTGAATGAAGGACGATGACCAGAACCAGGGGCGGGATGAATGACATCAGCACCTGAGAATAATCAGAGGAAGAACGCAGATACTGTAACAAATCGTCGTACCCAAAACAATTGTAGGGTTACTCGGATCTGTAAGAACGGGAACATCCTGCGCGAGCGGCACGCAATTGATACCTCCAAGCTTGACATTGATTCTTAAATGCGTTTCGTGTCAATGTTCATCAAGACAGAGAAGAAAAAAAGGACGCATCCTCACTTGAGGCAAACATTGGCAAAGTACTGCGGACTGCCCCGGGAACACTAGAGCAAGAGTTTGTAGGACGACTTTTGTTACAATTAAGAACGTTTCTTACCTTTAACGCCTTCATGCACTGCGTGGCAACACCCGCCTACGGAGAAACGTATTGTTGAACTGAAAACGAAAAAGGAAAGTTTTACTCACTGAACAATCACCAAAACTGGAAGGAGGAACAGGAGCGTTACAAGTCATTCCAGAAATTAGCGCTGTGAATAACTCACTGTTTGATAGCCGTATAAGTCTCCGTAGCAGACTCGGGTAAAATAGCAACGATAAGAGTAGGAAGAGCCTTTCCAGAACCGAAAGTATCTTTCCACTGAGTTCCGGCAGCGACCAATTGCTGTCGGATGTTGCCTTGGACGTTCACATAAGTGATCGTCTTGTGCAAAGAAGACAAGTTAGTTTCATTCGTATCCGTGAAACACCTACTTACCGGATTGGGGTCCATACCGACAATGCCTAGATAAATTACAATAATTGAGTACACGTCACGGCTCGAAGGTGAAATATGTCACGCACCGACAGCATTGCAAGCCTCACTGAGATTTTTGGCAACCTGCCTCCCAGCTTGTTCCGGAAACCTTGCGGATCTTTCAAAGATCACCATAATCCATCCTTTAAGCCCAGCCGGTTTGTAAAACTTTTTGTCTCTCTACGTCTCAATCAGAAAGTTGAAGTAAAGAGGAAGTTCAAGACGACTTGCCATGTTCCAAGCACTGTAGAAATCAAGTTTGTTACGATATCGGAAATGTGAATGAGGGATTTAGACATACCCATTGTCTGGTTTCTGCAAGTCCAGAGTTAGAGGTTCCGTGAGCGAACATCGGAAAAGAAAACGATAATACGTACGATGTTTGGCTGCTTGCTTCCTCGGCCATACTTGAGGTTCGGGGGATCCAAAATCCGTGCGGGGACAGCAAGAGGACCAGCCCCAGTGTTAACCTGCATCCCGAAAGACCGCAAGTACTCGGAACTGTCATACTCGAACACTTGTAGCCCAGTTCTGATGCTCTGCAATCTAACGGGAAAAATGAATACGGGGATAGGGAACGAAACAGGGTTTTAAGAAACACACCGAGCGTGGGGTTTCTGGGTTGAGAATTGCAGAACATCTTTAGTTTTTTCGGGAGGAACCTGTTTCCTCATGATCTGTCCAGGGGGTACAAAACAGTGTTCCATCGGGATGAGTGCCCCCGATCCAACCTAGATTTCTATCAGGCCGAAGAAGTAATCCTCTAAACAAGGGTACTAGCCTCAACGCATGGCAAGTTAGGATGATCAAGGCGACTTCGATACGTTGTAACGAAGTAATTCTGTGGTGCCATCATATATTCACGCGGTACTTCAGATACTGCAAAAATAAGACGTACGGCAACGGTCATTGGGGTTCCTTCCCTTGTCCTGAATGTCACCTTGTCGGCGCCTATACCTGTGACCTTTTTGATAACTCTTGGGGTTTGGCTTTGGGTATGCTTAGTAATAACCCTCAGCCCAGAGATGAATCGTTGAAGTCTAATCCTTTCTCTTTCGGAGAAACCGCCTTGGGCGGTAAGTTGATTGGGGTGGTTGTACCCCATGTGTTCAATACACAAGTTGATCAGGGGACAAGATTTGTACCTGGGTGAATGGCAATGAGCGGACCGTTTAAATTCGAGAGCTCATTCACGGACATAGTACCAGTGCTTATATCAATGTTGATCCACATGCGGGTACCTCCCGGTCGGATAGACCTAAGGGAAATGAAGTTGGCTAGGAAGGGAAATATGCGGCACACAATTTAACATACTGGAAATAACCACGCCACAAGACGATGCCTCCACCAATTTCCTTTGTCTCGGTGGGGGTGAAGAAAGCTGAACAGCACGTCAGAATTCCTTTACAGCCAACGTGACCGATAAGAAAACTTACATCGAACATTGAAGGGATGTTTCCTGTATGGGATACATATGAGGGATAAAAAGGGTATATGTGAATGAAAGGACAAACGATATAGGAAGCATCCTAATAACAACGTTCAAGGCCGTGATTGCCGTCAGGACGGGGTTGTCGTGAGACTGCCGTCCTTGAAGAAAGCCGTGCAACAGTCTAGAATGGACGGCATCAGAATGGTAACTTCGAACAGAAAAGGCAGCCGGACTCGGGATTGATTTGAGCGACTTTGGTGAGGCGCACACGGTATTCCTTAGGCCCTTTGCTACCCTCCTTGGGAGGGGGACCGGTTTGAGGAAGAGTGAGTTTGAACTGTCGACGAATGCTCGAGTCAGCATCAAGGGCTACACTGTTCAAGTGGGTGCTTGCCTCCTCGCAAGCCTGTCCTTTGTCATCGATTTGTTTCAGTTTCAGTTCGTGGATCGTGAACAAGTTTTTGCGGCCATCATATACAGCTTTCGGGGTGAAGATATCGGTGCGAGTCTCTTGAAGCTGCTTAATTATGTCGAGATTCATCTTTGCAGGCAAAACCTTGTCCGCAGGGGCGATCACTAGGACGACATTAGCACTCGTGGAGGGCATGCCACAATCAACGTGCATACTGACCGACTGTGTGCGTGGAGATCGAGACACGGGGAGAGGTCAGTCCGCAAGACGCGTTGTAGTGGCCATGTAACACGCACCGTCATAGTGATGGATGATGCCCTTAGGGATCCTGACTTCAAAATGGTTGGTGTGGACGGTGACGCCACGACCGGACGCTCCCCAGGAGGGCCTGCGGACACCAATCGTGGTGACATGCTGGAGGATCTGGGGGCCGGCGGCCTGGCCGCGGGGAGAGGGTGGGATACGAGGTGGCATTTGGGGGTGAAATGTCAGCGGGGTGGGGGCAGAACAAGAAGAGTTGTTTTATAACAAAAGTGGGCGTTTCCCACGCGATGGGCACTAGGCGCCCACCATGGCCCTTGCCCACATCGATGGTTGCGTTGGAGTTTTGGACAAAGGAATGGACCAGACATAACAAGCGAACACGGCCCGCAATCAGAGGCTATTCATTCAAAAGAACATGAACATGTCCATTGTTCTCGCAGACCATTGCGCCGTGCCATGGGTAGCGTGCACCAACCTCTCGTTCCGACCGCGTGTAACTAATAATGAAGATGGGAACGGGAATTGAAAATCGCTTGGGGTCGCAGCTGATTTGTTCCTGTGAGTTTGGAGCCAGAAGGTATCAATATGGTCACAACTACTTCTTCTTCTACATGCGCAATACAGATGTGCCCCGATATATCCTGCTGAGTGTGTCCGAGGGCGCGTCTGGACGCGTGTGGGCTCCACGGCGTCACTATGGGTTACGTGATCAGCCGTAAGTGCTGTCACCTGTGGGTTCCATCATGCCACGCATGGTCACGTTTGAATGCACAGGCACTCGCCTATCCTTTTGGCGGCAACTGGTCGCAGGCGCCGCCTCGGTGTGAATGTTCCGAGAGCAGGCGCGTTGAAGAAGTCTACTGAGGGGGGAACTGGATCCTTTAATTCATTGTGCACTTGTTACTGTACTTGCTTGTACTCTACTGTGCATGTGCCTCGCACGCCCGTTTCGAAATTCAAGTGTAGCAACCCATTGATGCACTGACCCGAGTGTTTGTCCCTTGGTCCCCTTCTTTCATTCTTCTTCTGAGCGGGTCTCGCTTTTCGCAGGCGACTTACAGTACTAGACGTCTTCACGGTGCCCAGGACCGATGGCGGCTCAGCAACAGCCCTCGGACTTCCTGACGCATCCCTCGTAGTACGGCGCACCCAGTTGTCTCCACACGGTACTTGCTGACCCCACACCCCAGCCCCCAGATCGCTACATTCTTTCTTGGTTTTGTCTTCATATCTTGTCTTCATATCACTGCCCATGTACCGTTTGCAGCCCTCCGTCGTCTGCGGCTATACATTCTGGCCCGCCGGGCTTCAAGATCCCGGGGCAGCGCTGGACTCGAAGCAGGCGTCGATAAGGTCCATCGCTGGCTGAGCGTGAACGGAGCCACGCCTGCCACGTCCACCTCGGGTCCCTCCCACCCCAAGACGAACAACCTTGCGTTGACGCTTACCCTATGTCTCGCCATGGCCAGTCTGGCCGACTTTGGTTCGCTGCTCGCCTTCGAGCAGGACATTGGTTTGGGGGGCTGCGGTATGCCATTCCTCTCGTCTTTACTGTGTGCTCTCTCATCCCGTTCCTCTCCAGCCTTTCTCGTCGCATGGGGCGGCATGGCTGCTCAATCCGCCCGTCTATTGGGCCTCCTCAAACTGAGTCTTGATTTGCGAAGACTCGGCGTACCCCGGTGGGAGACACTCCTCTATTGGGGCAGCTTGCTCGTTGCAGTCGGTGAGTAGCCGATCTACGTGCCTGTACTTTCTCCTCAGCCTCGTCGCAGCGGCAATGTTTGCTTCGAACGCAATCAGTATTGGAGTGCTCAGGTGTGACTAGATCATATGCGTTTAGTCCCAAATAACAATAGACCTGTTCCAGCCCTCTCTCGAACACCAAGTTTGCTCTCTGTAGCCGGAAACAGTGGGTCGCTCCCCATGTTCCATCGTATGTACGCTCACCCGTTGCTGCTCTGCCCAGTTTCTTGCCCATAGCAGTCGTGTCTTCTGTCATCAACATTCTTCTTGAAGTGTACAGCGTTATCCGTATATACTACCTAATCGTTCCCAATTTCCTCTTGCCACGTCACAAATTCGACGCCCTGCTCGACGTCCGAATGTCCCGGGCTCTGAGCCTCCTCATCCTGGACATCGTGACGGCTGTGCCCGCAGCGCATTTCTTCAACGTCCCAGCCGACTTCATTCCCGGCAGTCTCGGTGCACTCGTCGTACTCGGTGCGTTCCACCCACCCCTTATGCACTCAATACTCACATACCCCCACCAGCTGCATTCAACCAGAAGTCTCCAAATGTCAGGCTCGCGTCCACAGCATCCATCCCGGGAACCCGCCCCGAGTCTCTACACTCCCGCTCCACGATCGAGATAAAAAAGATGCCCTCCTCCCGCTCCCTCGTCGACCACCGCCAACGCGTCTCCCACCCTTTCGCTGCAAGCGCCCTCCTCGACCAATCCCCCGAAACCGAGGACTGGCCAGAGTCCGCATCGCCCCACGACCCCGAGAAAGTGTACATCCCAGAATTCACCCAGGCCCCCAGACGCAGCAGCGGCGGCGCGAAACGGCAGACGTGGCGCAGCTCCGACCTGTCAGCCGCGGCAGCCGCGAGCGAGACTGACTCGGACGTCGCGCGCAGCGTCAAGGGTGCCGTCGTCGGGTTCGCGTTCAAGGACGTGGTGGGCACCGGACGGAGACAGCAGCGCGAGCACAGCTTCTTGCCTCGGATGCCCGAGAATCTCCATTCTGCCCGTGCGGAGGTTCTTCCGCTGAGCACGCCCATCCGCGTCCCGAGACCTGTACATCCCCCGCAGACCCTCCACGTGGACACCATCGAGCGGGCGTCACGCTTCGAACGCGACATGCCCAGCTCCGTCGGGCCATCTCCCTCCTCGCTCACACCGCCCCAAATATCCATCACACTCTCCAGCCCGCGGTTCCCTCCCGTGCCAGGAACCGCCGCCCGTGCTATCCGCAACGGTGGCGGTGGCGGCAGCAGCACGACGACGACGCCGAACAGTAGTAGCCGCCCAAGCATCTCCATCTCCGTCCCGAGCAACGTCGGCAGCAAAGGCAGCTCTGACTCCGCAAAGTCCTCGCTGCACCTCACACCGAGCACGCCCGCGCAGTCGCACCTCTCACGGCGCGCGTCATCTGAGAGCGACTGGCGGTACGACTCGCGGCATGACTCGCGACATGACTCGCTGCAGCATGAATCCTCGCGGCACGACTCGTTCGGCTCGCACCCGTCGTCGTCGGGGGAGGAGGCGCCGTCGCTGCAGCTGCAGCTGGTGGTGCACCGCAATTCGGGCGGGTCGGGGCGACTCCCGCCGGCGGACGACGATCTGTCGATCGTGTACGAGGCGTCGCACGAGGACTCAGACTCGGTGCCCCCGTCGCGCGCGTACCGCCCGACATTTGGGGAGCACATGTTTGTGGAGGGCGGAATTGGGCGGCCGATTTCGACGCCTGTGGGCGTGCCGGAAGATGTGCAGGAGGGTGGGCAGAGTAACGGGTCGCAGTAGTGTGTGTGGCTTGGCCGCTCTTGATATTACATCGTGGACATACATACCACCGTGGACAACTATACTACTCTCGTTCACTTAGGCAGATTTACCTTTTCGGTTTCATTTCATTGTAGTCTAATTCATAGGTTTTGAATTGAAAGTTTGCGGATTAAAAGGGAGAAAAAAAAAGTGATGGTGATTAAAGTGTGTATGAGACGAGTCAATGATACACGTGAAGAAAAGTCTAGGGAGATGCCAAGGTAAGAGAAAAAAAAGGAAAAAAAAAGATGGAGCACAAAGCCGACAGAGAGATACAGTAAACGATGTGGTTCACGACCACCGCGACAGACAAAACCCACCCTACGTCGACACCATCCCAGGATCAATCTCCCCAGGAAATCCTGGAGTCCCAAAAATCACATCGAAAATCTCCTTCCCGTCACACGACAGCGGCGGCAGCTGCTCCTCCTGCCCGTGTCCATGCCCGTTCCCCTGCCCACTCCCCTGCCCATTCCCTTGCGCCGCCGCCGCCGCACCCCCGCCACTCACACTAAACCTCCGTGCCCGCTCCTGGTCCCATATCCGCTCCAGCGTCTCGCACAAACTCCTCAGCCCGTACAAAAATCCCAGATCCGGCTGCTCCGGGTGATGCGGCGGGAACCGCGCATAGATGAGCCCAGACTCGGGGTCTACATCTGCCTGGTATCCCGTGCCACTGCTCATCTCCATAGTCGTCGCCGCTTTTGCGCGGTGCTCTCGATCACGATCGCGATCGCGGTCTGCGTCGTACGGAAGGTAGTCGCGCCCCGTCGTGGTATGCGCAAAGTCAACGACGCGGATATTGAGCTCACCGCGCTTCCGCCTGCCGGCATGCGAGCGCCGCGCGACGGGGCCAAGCAGGAGATCCTCGCTATGCGTGCGCCGGAGCGACGCAGGCGTCTCGTGCTGCTTGTGCGTGTGGTCCCCACGGCGCCGGAGCGAGTACCGGTCGATCGACTCGCCACGCGTCGAGCGCGATGACGGCGAATCCGAGACGCAGCGCGCGTAAGCCTCCTGGACGTCGTGGTCGCCGTCGTATATGAAGAGCAGACTGCACCCGTAGAACCTGTACCCCTTGAGCCTGTTGATGATGCGCGCGAGTGCGTACAGCTTCTGGAGGAGCACGGGGATGTGGTGCACAAGGAGGTGCTCGCCGTCGTGGAAGAAGGAGGCGAAGACGGCCTGGAAGTCCTCGGTGCGCACGTCGCGGCCGGGGTATTTGTTCTGCATGACGTAGGACTGGGTCGCGTGGTTCCAGACCTGTGGGAGAAGGTGAGCGTCATATCACCAGCGTCTGCCGTGCGAGCCTTGACGGGCCGCGTCCGTGTGTGTGTGCGTGCGTCCCAGGGGGCCTCAGCGGTGCCGAAGATATACAGACGTTGCACCGCATCACGCAGATAGCGCACAAACACAGCCGTGCCCCATGGCACAGCACTGCATCGCAGCACAACCACGACGCTTGCACACCATCCACGCACGCACACCGACGCCGCCATCGACAATGAGCTCGCGACTCACCTGCATCCCGCATATCCTCGCCCCCAGCGTCCGGCTCGTCGTGCGGTCGCACTTCTTCCGCTGGCTCTTCTTCTTCGCGGTCGTCGCGTCCACCCCGTACTGGCGCGTGCCCATCTTCAGGTCGAGCACGCACGGGTGCTTCAGGCGGCCTGTCAGGTCTTCCATCAGGATAAAGTGCTCCTGCCTCGAGAGCGGGACTGCACCCGGCGTCGCAGGCGCGTGGCCAAGCTGCTGCTGCTGCTCCTCTGGAGTCGTGCGCGCCGGGGCAAAGAGGGACTGAGGCGGGGACGCGTCGGGCTCGCATGACCGCGAGCGGCTCCGTTTCCTTATCCCGCCTTCCGCGCCCCCGTCAACTTCACCAGGTCCACCGGGACCCCGTCCATCCTCAAACTCGAAAAAGTCTACCACACTCTCAGCACGCACCCTCCCCCGCGCACGCCTCGTCTGCTCCCGCTCCTCCTCCATCGCTCTTATTCTCGCCGGCGTGGCAATCAAGCCCTCGCTTTGCACCCGCCGCAACGCGCCTCCCTCATATACGCCCTCCTCCTCCTTGAGCCGCGCGACACCTCCACCACGTCTGCGCTTCCTCCGCACCCTCATCCCTGGCGCGCCGGCACCCTCCCCGTCGACATCCCCATCATCCGCCTCACACTCGTCCTCCGTACGCACGCCACCGAGACGACACGCGCGCCGTTGGAATCGCTTCAGGATTGTACCAAACACATGGTCCTTCAGCTTCGTGTTAACCATCGTGGACCCCGTCCCGCCGAACGCGTGCGACGCCACGGGTGTCTGCGTCCCTGTGCCTACTGTGCCAAGGGGGCCAGCATATCCCCGGTGTGACGCCGCTCCCCTCATCGGCGGGCGCACGTCCTCGTTTTCCCCAAGTCTGGCAGCAGTTTTAGGGTCTCTAGCTAACCCTCTTTCCACGGGAGAGCACGCCATAGGCGTCTCGCCACCCATCTCACCCCACGCCCACGTTTCTTGCTCCTGCTCCTGCTCCTTCTCCTGCTCCTGCCGGTCCTCGACCTCGTTGCGCGCCAGGGGACTCATACCCGCGCCGCCGTCCCACCCGGTCCTGACGCGCAAATCAGGACTCGAGGACGCAGCCGCGGGAGCGATCAGTGGCGCAGTCAGCGGGGCTGGCACAGACGACTTGCGCCCACGGAGCATCCACTCGGGCATGATGTGCCAGTTGCAATCGAGCGGCACTTCCGGAAGCTCAGTGTCCGTGTCGGAATCGATATCGATGTCGGTGGCGGCCGTACCCCACCCCGGGCTGGCGGCTGCATTTTGTCTAAGGGATCTAATTTGGGGTGGTTTAGGGGTGGGGGTAGATGAGGGTGAGGGCCTCGCGGGGTGGCTGCAGACGGGAGATTTTGGGTTGGTGGTTTTGGGGCTGGAGAGTTTTGTTTCAGGGGTCTTGGAGTACAAGTTCGGGTCACCCTTGGTTGGGGTTTTCCGGCGGGACTTGGGCGACGACGCGTGCGGCACAGTGCCCTCTCCTGGACTGTCTGCAGCCCTCCGGACCGCACGCGTGAGCCCCGACGGTGCGCGAGGATAGTGAGCGAGCTGTTCTTGTTCTGGAGGCGGTGTAGGCGGGCCAATGGCGGTGGCGGCAGGGTGGCCATTATTCCCAATCCGCACCCTCCTATAATTAACGAGCATGACACCGAGATAACGCGGAATGAAACCCAACAGCGGGGGAGCCTCACGCTCCACGGCCTCATAGAACAAGTTCTCACGCGACACAAGGGGCTGAAAGAGCCAAAAAAAACGCGATATGCCTGTCAGCCACCAGAAAAGACGAAAAAATATATAGCAAGACGCGCCTTGCACACGGCCCGCTTGGTAAACTTGTATATCGCGCTATGGCCGCCGACCTGGTTCCGGAATGGGCGGAGCGGGATGTGTGGGAGCCGGCCCGCAAGCATCTGGAGGTCGGGGTCGTCTCCGGGCGACGGCGGCGAAAAGTACGAGTACGCGCCCAGTCCGTCGGTGTCTGCTGGCGGCGAGAACGCGTCGTACGCGCTCGAGGACAGCGAGATGGTGTTGTGTGCCGTGTCCCTCTCTGCACGTGTCGTGTCCGCGTCCGCGTCGAGCACACGCGCTCGCCGCGGCGTCGTAAATTCGGGGGTCACGCTCTCTGCGCGAGTCTCTGCACGCGCCAAATCGCGCATGCGGAACGCGGAGCTCGCACCGCGCCTCTCGCGTGCGGACGTCGTTGCGGTGCTGAACGTGGTCACGCTTGCCGAGTCCTCGTCCCACGTGTCATCGTCGGTCGTCCACGGCGAGAACGGCGTCACTGGTCGGCGGTGCGTCCCCGAAGACGCAGCCAGATCAGGCGGCGGTGGAACATCCCCCGGAGGAGGCGGCTGTGGGCCGGGCTTGTTCGGTGTCTGCGGGGCGGGAATAAGTGGGCGGGCGTAGGTCACTGGGGACAAGGCGAGCGACGTCGTCGCACGTGTCCGCAGTGCACGCGGTGACGGCGGGCCGTGCACGTGCTGGGTCGTGCGTCGCTCAAGTGCAGACGGCGCACCGGGCACCGGGACCGGCCCCGGGGGCGGTGTAGGCGGCGCGGGGACACTGTCGTCGTCACGGTCACGCGGGCGTGGAAGCCGCACGTCGTTCCGCCAGTTGAGCAGGTCTTTGAAGAGGTCATCGCGGAATGAGTGCTGACGGTTCGGCGGCGCGAGGACCGGCTCGGCAGTGCTGCTCTCCCGGCTCCGCACCCGCTCGAGGGCGGTCGAGCTCTTCTGGCGGCGGAGGGCGACGTTCTCCCTGTCTGGCCACGCGGCGCGCTTCACGAACTGGGCCTCGCCGACCTCTTCCTCCATGCCGCCGGGGTGGGCATGTGGATCTATGGTGGCGGGCAGGGTGGACGAACGGGAGGCGGGCTGCAGCCGCGGGGAAGGGGGGGCGTGCTGGGACTCTTTGAAGAGCTGGAGGCTCGCAGCGACCTTGCGGGCCACGCCCGAAGGGG
This sequence comes from Gomphus sp. MG54, assembly GCA_003314385.1. Lineage (NCBI taxonomy): Eukaryota > Fungi > Basidiomycota > Agaricomycetes > Gomphales > Gomphaceae > Gomphus > Gomphus sp. MG54. Next base: position 6,411 of record QLPG01051249.1, on the reverse strand, counting down.
AGTGAGGCGGAGAGAGCGGGGGATCATCGGTGGAGGAGGCGTCGTCGGAGTGCGGGGAGGGAGGAAGGGTGTATGAGGCGGGCGGCGCGGGGACCGACGTCGCGTGCGTAGTGTAGAGGGGCAGCGGCGGGAGATGCGACGCATATGGCGGCACTGTCGCGCGATGGAGGCGGTGGGTGTGCAGGTCATTGGTCGCAGACATGGGTGGTCGTCGCACACACAGCGGCGGGAGAGGAGAAGAAATAGGCGCCGGAGCGGGCCACGTGCACCGCTTCGAACGTGTATTAGGCTCGAGCATTTTGGCTAGCACAACCATAACAACCAGTCTGCATGCCTACCCATGGCGTGATTGGAATTCCCTCTCACGAATGCTCCCCACGGCCATCCCCGCATCGATCGCCGAGATCGTTGCCCCACCCGTTCTCACATCCACCGACCTCCCAATGTAGCGCATCTCATGACCACCATCTCTTGGCGCACGGGCACCCTCTCAAATTGGCCGACTCTCTCCCCGACGCTGTGCACGCAATCCGATAATATCTTATATCTACACATACCTCTACATATTGCCCTGTTATCCACTCACGAGGGTATCCACTCCCCATTGTCTAACCATGGCTAGGGACCGATAATAGTGTATTAGAGTTTGCGTTTAAGGTCGTCTGCCTATACTAATTTTGACAGTTCTCCCAAAATGTCATATGGCCCTGCGCAGCCAATCGTCGTCTTTCAACATTGGTTTCAAGAATTATGCGACCGGCGGAGACTTGGACGCGTTAAACGTTAAGTCTCTGAGTCTAATGTTCCGAAGCACCCCACAAAGGATGGAGCCATAAATACGCCCCCTCCAATCACTTCTATTCCCAGTCATGGACCTCGCAGATGCGGTGTTGGAGGGTGCAGAACACCACATGCGCCATTGAACCTAACACAAGAAGACAGACGGCCATAACAACCTCCACATATCTTGTCTACTACGTCGCGATTGCAATACCTTCTCAACTCCAACGTCCAACCCATGAATCATCCTCGTCGTTCAAACCACTGCCCACAAATGTGAATGGATTCGGTGCGTCCAACTTCGGATACATATCTACATCGTAATATTTAGAATCTCCAGTCGTGATTCTTGAACGGGTCGTCGCCGAGCGGGTGTTTGTCGTTTGTGCGGTGTGAGCACGGTTCTGTCCGTTCTCTAGAGATTTTCCGGCCGCGCTTGACCAATCGCACGCTTCCCCACCTCTTCCACGGTATCTGTTGAGCCATGTAAATCCGTCATCTCGAGCAGCATGCCAGATGAGCGGAAGGTGCACCGGGGGCGTAGCGGCGCCGGGATGCAGGAATTCTTTTTCCAACATTTGATGCAAATGGCTGTCATAAAGCACCGAATTCGCTGTATCAGTGCAGGAAACTAAACATCTTAAGAAAGCTGGTGGGTAGCGAAGACAAGGAAATATCGACGGAGAAGGTCTCGTCGGCATGGGGAAGGGGGAACGCATGAATGATTACTTTGCGGATAGCGAGCGCAGTTAGGTAAGTGATTTACAGCCCATACCTAAGGTAGAGTTTGAAAAAAAAAAATCAATAAAATCACAAAACAACATACTTCTGAAACATACTTCTGAAACATACTTCTGAAACATAGAATTTGCTAATGGCACTTGACGTGAGACATATAGCAGCTAAAATTTGAGCCTCCATAGAACTGATTTTTTTACCAGATGCCATCCTGATAGATTGCTACAATATACACATATATCACAGTCAAAACTAGATCTGAGGGAGTATATAAACAGACCTATATCTATGCTCTTGGTACAAAATACAATTATATACTATTATGAGAGTGAAAACCACTCATCTCAGCCCCATTTTTCATTAAGAAGCTGGTATTTTATATATTATTTTGGACTGGTAAGGAGTATTGAAATTTGGTTTTCCATAGTAGTTTATATATAATTATGCTTGGATTCTGTGCTACTACAACAACTGTACTAACCAAATATAGAGTACAGATACTGTTACAATATATATACTATACTGCAAAGAGAAGACATGAAATAGAGTATATATACTAAAAGCATGATGTAAGGGCAACCCTCTGGCTCTTCTGGAGATATCTCACAGAGAGGACTAGGCAGGGGAAATCCTAAGAGGAAAGTCTAAGGATTCCACTGCTGGTGAGTGTCAAGCACCAAAAATGCCAACAATGCATGGGCCTAGGGAATGGCACGGGTCACCCACGGGTCAAATGTGGGTGACCTGCACCTGACCCATGGGAAACCCAAACCCGTCAACCCATGGGTTTTTCCCATGGGTCGACAGGTGTCAGATGCATGCCACACCCACATACGATGTATGGCACGAACGCGCTATATGTGCATGCAACATACGACATGAACGTGCCATATGTGTGTGTGACGTACGACATGAATGCGCCATATGTGCACATGATGTATGACATGAACGTGCTGTATGCACATATGATGTACAACACAAATGTGCCACATGCATGCATGTCATATGCGCGAGCATAAGGCACGTTGGTGTCAGCGCATGTGCATATGGCGTGTTGGTATCGGCACATGCATGTATGGTACATTGGTGTTGGCGCATGCACATACAGCACGTTTGTGTCATATGCATGCGCATACAGCACAGTCGTGTTGTACATGTGTGTATGTGGCACATGCATGTCGTACGCACGTACATAGTTCAGGCGGCAGGTTGAGCCAGGTCACAGGTGCTCTTGGCTTGACCCACACCCAAACCCAAGGGCACCTGACCTGGTGACCCATGTGGGTTGCCCTAACCCATGCTATTCCCTACATGGGCCAAGTATTATTGCAATAGTACTGACTTCAAGATGCTGGTGGGGAATCGGCTAAGTCCAGTAGACCATAGTGATTGGCATGGATATTGGAAACCCATACGGGTAGTGAGTATGTTGAGGTGAAAAGAATGACCAGACTGGGGTTTGAACCCAGGGCTATAGCATATATAGCTATGGTGTTAACCACTATACCATCTAGTCCACATGGGTAACCTTTCAGGTTAACTCCTTGAGTGAAGACATGTGTGTCTATACAAGTTGAGTTCAGAGCCCTAGTAAGTTATCAGATTGCCAATACTACTCTATAGAGCTCTATATGTATAATGTCTTATTTTGTAAGACATTATTAGAGATATGAATAGTATGTGGAGTTAGACAATCTAACACCTCTCCTTAATCCAGTACTATTCAGATCACCAACAGCAACCTGAGCATTGCGCCTGGGGCCTATAACCTGTTGGAGCATAAAAGTGAAAACTGTGTTATTATGTAAGCTAAATTCAAACTCAACTCAAACATCGAAGGTGTAATACATAAAACAAGTCATATCTGGCCAAATACCAGTTATGCATAAATGGAAACATAAAAGGGGACTTTAGTGCATCTTGTTACGATGATGATAAAGGATGTAATCGTATATTATTAAATCTCCCAATGGCGAGACAATTGGTGAGGTTCGGATTGGGGTTGGCTTCAACATATTGCGTTGTGCCCACTTAGACTGCACGGTCCCCAAATTTCATAAAAGCAAAGTAGACAGAAGTGAACAGAGGAACTTAGTCAAAATCAAGATTGATTTTCTGACTGAAGACTGAACTAATAGTACAAGATCTTTTATACTACTTTCTAATCTATTAGGAGTCGAAGGGATTCCTATAATAGAATGAGAAAGCCGAGGAACATGAAAAGCGAGAAACAGAAATACTACGTCCCAAATAATGATCTCCTCTGTGACATTATTGAGTGACATGTCACTCAGATTCCCAATGAAGTTACCCTAAGGAACGTAATAGCAGATCGGATATAAATGAGTGAATGGAATTGCGAACAGATGAAAATAAAATGAAACATAATGAAAGATATTAAACGTAAATGAAGACAGAAAGGAAAAGCGAGCATGTGGAATGTGACATAAATGAGTCGAGTGAATTGACAGGAGCACATGATGCCAAGACGGATACACAAGGTGCATATAGTCTGTGGGCTGAGGGTGTTATGTTGAATAGCGAGCGAGAGCAGAGTTGGGCTGAGTGGGCTGAATTGAATAGTCGGCTTGCCGGCATACGGTTCCTGACACATCTCAACAGCAATGCATGAGCACATTGAAGCCTAGCCACCCTGAACAGTCTGCAGGACTTGACCGACTCCTTGGCTTTACCAAGTCATAACAGAGACATGTACCACATCCACACATGAGATCAACGGTGACTCAACAACTGGCATTCTACTCTATATGGGTCACAGCCCCATGAATCCTAGAGACAGTAGGATGTGGCAACCCAATTGGTCTGGTGATCTAGGGGAAGCACTTGAATCTAAGTCCTCTGTCATCATCCCCCCATGCATGGTTTCTCCCTGTCCTTGCTCACCCATCCTTATACTACCATAATTCATCATACTCTCATACTCATGCTCAGCATCAGTGTTGTCCTGCCATCCACTCTTAGGGAAATGCACGGGTCAGGCCAACCCGCACGGGTCACCGGGTCGGGTGTCCTTGGGTGTGGGTGTGGGTCAAGCCGCGAGCACCTGTGACCTGGGCCCAACCCAGGGCGTCAACTCCGACATGAACGCGACGAATGCGTATGTGCATGCACCGACACAAACGCGACAAATGTGCCGTACGTGCACACGACGCCACGAACGCGAGGTACACGATGTACGTGCATGCGCCGCAACGTACGCAACGCCCGTTACATGCACGCGCGGCCACATACGCAACATATGCAACGTATGCGCACGCGCCATGATGAAGGCGACGTACACAACATATGCGCACACACCGTGACAAACGCGACGTACGCACCGCCACGTACGCGACGTATGCGCACGCGCCGCGACGAACGCAATGTATGCAACGCCCGTACGCACACGCGCCACCACGTACGCGACGTATGCACATGCGCTGTGACGAACACGACATATGTGCCGCCACATATGCGATGTATGCGCATGCGCCATGACAAACGCGACGTATGTGCATGCGCCATGACGAACGCAACGTATGTGCATGCACCATGACGAACGCGACGTACATGCCGCCACGTATGCGACGTATTGCGTGCGGGTGCGGCGCGCACCCGAGACCCGTCGACCCGTGGGAAAAAAACCCATGGGTTGACGGGTTCGGGTTTCCCATGGGTCGGGTGCGGGTCACCCACATTTGACCTGTGGGTGACCCGTGCCATTCCCTATCCACTCTCTCCAGTCATTGAGTCCCCATGTCCTATTTTCAGTTCACCTCCTTGCTTGCTGCCCTTCAGGGTCATCCCAGCATCAAATTCACCTAATATAGTATCTTCATAATTACCCAGGTTGTGAAAGGTAACAAATACCCATGGTAATGTGCTCTTCCAACTGGGCCAAAAGGCCACTATGCCAGGTTATCTAGCATTAGTCTGTAGGCACTATTTCACAGCAACTTGTTACATGTACAGATACGGTTGATCCATTTATACCTCGAATCTCACGCCTCAGAATCGTGCGCAATTCTAAGAAGTCTTCACGATGAGGTGAACAGTGACTAGTGGCTCCTGAGTCAAACAGGAATGGAGTGGAAAATGCTATGGCTGACAGGTCAGTTACTGATGCAATAGTATCCTTTTGGTCCATAGAGTTGATAGGGAGATCATGGAGAATGGCGCAAGAGTCAGATCCACTGTCATCAGATGTTTCAATGACTGCAGCGTGAGCTTGATCCTTGTTTTTCTTTGTCCCCTTCTGATTTTCTCTCTTTTCTTTTGCATTTTTCCACCATTCAGGAGCTTTTCCAACGCTGCCACCACCGTCCTCCCAACAGTTTTCGATAGCATGTCCAGATTGCTGGCAGTTTGTACACTTTGGAGACGTGGCCCATTTTGCTGATTTCTTCTGTTTCGCAGCAAGGAGCTTTTCTCCCTCCTTGATAGAGTCACGGTCTCAATTTCAAGACGTCGAGTTATGTCATCGGGGGTAATCTTCATAGAAGAGGATGTCATGTTGCCAATCATGATTATGTGAAGCCAATCAAATTCCCTATCTGTCATGGCATGGAGGTATAAGGTGATCGCCATTTCGTCCTTGGTAGGTGCCTGTTTGTCATAGATAATCTCGATTAAATCTTTCATATCTGCAATGGTGGCGTTCACAGTATCAGGTGTAGTGAGACGGGTATGCATCGCTGTTTGGAGGGCATTGAATTTGGAGATAGCTCCACTTTGGTATGTCTTGTCTTTCAGGCGGTTCCATGCTTCTTTTGCAGTGGTGTTATAGCCCATGCCCTCAAACAAACCCACAGTAACCCCCACAACCACCCACACCGTTTCCGAGACCTTTCCGATCGACCAGAGCCTGAACAACCGATCTCCGAATATCCGAAA
>QLPG01051247.1:0-16862 GCA_003314385.1 Gomphus sp. MG54 | reverse complement strand
GAACCCAAGGCTCATTACTAGTAGATCTGTCGGAGAAACGTAGGAATGAGTAATTCATAGTCTCATGATCGAGGTGGTGCGGTTTATTGTCCTTCTCAACTCGAAGTGAAATCTGGAGACCAGTTGTGGTGTGGAGTTCCAAGACTTGATTGAAAACCGTTGACCAAGTAAGGTCACTCCAAGACGTCTGTGGTTCTAAATGGTCAAAATTGGAGATCGATAGGTGGCATAACTCTTTATGCTCGTTTCTGAAAAATCCATCAAAAATGGGTGATTTATTACCGCAACTGCGACGAAAGCCGCAAGATTCTGGATGAAAGCCAAGTATGTCAATTGGTGATTTCTCCAGGCTTTCTGTAGGCCATATGAGACTTTTGTCTGTCAAATCAGACCTATCGAAGGGTAGTAATTTCAATGGCAAAGGCAACATGTGAATAGAAATCCAGGTTTCGATGGGTTCGAAGTCAGAAAAATGACTGAGCGGCGTATATTCCCGGTCTTTGACCACCTCGGATATGAGGATGATCAGAGAGGGATGAAAGTAACCGCGCCATGACCAGGTGGTCTAAGCATGAATTAGTATTAAATACGAGACGACTTCAAAAACGAGAGCACACAAATTCGTCATCGGCATCTAGCCACTCATCAGCGGGAGTCAGTTTTAGACCTAGACATTCTTCCCAGTTGGTGACGAATAGCTCATGCACCAATGATACAGTGACCAATGGCCCCCCCACGCTGATAGAGATTGCCCCTGTGGATTGAGGGTCAGTAGTCAGGTGTACGGAATAAGCTTTTTGCCACGATGGCACAAAGCGGAAGTCCTCTTTGGGTTCGAATCGAATGAGGTACACATCAAGGAAGCTAGGTTATAGATTACATTAACATTTTTAATTGATAATTTGCGATAACCAGATAATGACATACTTGCTGTGTATTCCTCCTACTACTATGGACTTCAACAGTGCGAGAGTGATCGAGGATCCGCCGTTGAAAGATTCAATTGCATAGCTTTCTACATGACCCTCTATGTCCAGGGGGACAAACTCCCTGGTGTCAAGGGAGAATAGATGGAGGCCTCTGTCGGTGCATGCGAGGAGCCATTGGTTCTCAAATAGGAAAGTATACCAAGGGGAAAACGCTAAAGCCTGATATGTTGGGTATTGAAATGGAAGCGTTGGGATCCGAGTGGATCTTATGGGATAGGCTACTGAATTATCCCAGATTGCAGACAGTGCGGTCGCGCGAGCCGCGAGCCGACTTAGCAATGAGACGGGAACAGTAGCCAGTGAATGGCCGGCTGGAAGAGGAAGTAATTCTGCATTTTCCGCGTTAATCCATAAGTATCTGTTCGATGAGCCAATAGCACGAAGGAAACTGGAAGTCTATGAGAAGACAAGTGAGAAGTTGGCGGAGAATGGCTAGTGAATCGTTCTCACCCGGGTCACGCTCAGGATATCTTGGAGGGAAGCTCCTTTCAATATCATGGCCACAATCTCGGGAGGACAGTCGCTCAGTGTTTTCATACTGCATGAATGCCTGGTGGTATGATTCTGGAATCAGTGAGAAGGTCAGTTCACACGTGACTGCTTCAATTACGTGATCAGTTGCGGCTTTAAGATCACTTTGGGACAAGACTGATGGCATCAATTCGGCGGCTCACATTAACATGAGCTGACATTGCTTAACAGAGACCAGACACCATTTGATTTTATCGCTGACAAATTCAAAAACATGGACCTAGCGACACCCGAGGAACTCCTCTCTCATCTACAACTTGTCTAATATGAGCCGAATCAAGGAACATATAACCTAGCTGAGATTGTTCAACAGAGAGCTGACACGAACACCTTTTTCTCGCCGAAAAATTCAAAAGCATGGACCTAGCGGAACCCAAGTCACTCCTCTCTCATATACAACTTGTCCTGTCAACTTCAATGCATCGATGAGCCTACGATCAGATAGAGATACCTCTACCTATGGTCAAAAGGAGCAATCATGTACATGACAGAAAACGGTGTGTTGATTTCCTGAAACGGTGGTCAAATACCTCTTCCAGGATCCGCCGAGGGGTGCGTTCTTCGTGTTGAGACGAACGACAGAGGGATTAGGGGAAAGAGAGAAATATATGGGGACACATGGGATTGAGAACATAGGAGGTGGATGTATGCGGTTCAAAGAAGATGGGAATATAGAAGTGGACACAAGATCATGTGAGAATAAACAAAAGTATATTACAAAGAGTGAAGCATAGGGAATGGCATGGGTCACCCATTGGTCAAATGTGGGTGACCTGCACCCCACCTATGGGGAACCTGAACCCATCAACCCATGGGTGGACAGGTGTCAGGTGCATGCCACACCTGCATGTGTGTGGCACATGCATGTTCTCTGCATACATGTACAGCATGTTATATGCATGCATGTACAGAATGTTATATGCATACATGTACAGCATGTTATATGCATGCATGTACAGTATGTTTGTGTCATACATGTGCATGTGTGACACATGCATGCTGTATGCACATGCATGACACCATGGGTTGTGCTGGGTTGCAGGTGCTCTCAGCTTGACCCACACTTAAATCACAGGACACCCAACCAGGTGCCCATGTGGGTTGGACTAACCTGTGCTATTCTATAGTGAAGTATTATATACCATCATAGTACAGATAGATACAGAAGCAGTGGATAGAAAATGGCAGCCTATATGCTAGGTGCCTATGGAGATAGGGAGAATACAAGGGCTGAGAGGATGATCACTGCACCCAGAGCAAGGTCTATGGGATGGAAATAAGTCAGAAGATACATAGAAAGAATGAGACTTAACCAGGGAATAGCATGGTTATTCCAACCTGCATGGGTCACTGGGTCAGCTATCCTTGGGTTTAGTCACCTGGGCCCAACCTGTGGTGTCACATGTGCATGTATATGTACACACTGCATGTACACATGTATGACATAAATGTGCGGTATACACACATGATTCACCTGCATGAGTTATATTAATGGAGAACCCAATTAAGAAACTGGATATTCATGTAATCAGTCATTGTAAGATTATTACAATAAAGATTAATGTGACCTAATGTGTTGAATTTTGGTGGTGCTGAGCAAGGACCACAGAAAGGACAACTGTTTGGCTTGAGTAGAAAAGTAATGGCTCATTACAAACAGATGAGGAAGTACAAATTATATGTGACTAATGTGATATGGCAACCAATGTACAGATGCCAGTTGAATTATTTGAACACACCTCCTCGAGCAGCATCTACTTGTCAGCAACAACAAGAGCTTCAATACTGGAGAGTGGAAGAGGGAAATGAGCAATGATACTTGTCGGTGTATTGACCAGCTCAAGACTGAGATTTAACTAATTACCTAAGAACTATACTTATGGTCTGGCAGAGTAGCAGAGTCCAATAATAAGTAATAAAGAAAGGAGTAGAGAAATCATTGTTAAGACTAAGAGCCAAGTAAATAGTAAGACCACTGCAATATCAATTGCAGGGAAGTAATATAATAGAGACTTGCTTGACTTGAGATTGGAATTATCAAATAACACTTGTAGAACTTGTTGAACCAATTGAACTTATTGTTATTTCACTGTTCTACTAGTCTTTTTATATACAGTAATTAGAGAATCATATGATAGAAATGTAGTGACATGTGAATCTGTATATGAGGGTATGACCTGCTATATGATGCAATGTCTGGGGTAAAGTGGTGTTGGAATAGAATCATGGGATGTGGAACATGAATAGGAAGAAGGAAAATGTATTGTATGCACAGGTGTTTCAATTCAGGGATGGTAGCGGGGGTTTGTCTCGGTTCTCAATTGTCTCGGCGTGTGTCATGATGTAGAATGTGGGGGATAAATGTTGATGACAGCCTGGATCAAGAGGTGTGGCACCTGGTTTGCAATTCTCCATATTGAATCACTTGAGAACATCCAAGATATACTTGTGCTGGTTGATGTGAAGTGTCCGTTTAGCTCTGTCTCTGTGGATTTCAAGTCCAACAATGTACCATGCAGGTCCCATGTCTTTCATCTTAAAGTGTTTTGCCAGTTCAGCCTTGATTTTGTCAAGATGTGTTCGACTATTACAGGCCATGAGCTGGTCATCAACATGGGCTGGGATGTATACTTTGATAGTGCCTTGCTGGTACATGTAGAGACAGGAATCGACCTTGGATCTGCTGAATTCCATCTGGTGAAATGCCTGGTCCAACTTGGCATGCCATCTGTTTCCTCCTTGCCTGGTCCCATAGATAGCTTTGTGCAGTTTTCCAACCTTATCTCCCTGCTTGTATCCATCTGGAAGTTCCATGTAGACCTCTTCTTCAATCTCGCCATTAAGGTAGGCAGATTTGAAGTCAACTTGGTCTAATTCCAGATCTTCCAATGCAGTGATGGCCAGGAGAACTCTGAGGGTGTTAAATCTCACCACAGGGGCAAATGTTTCTGTGAAGTCAATGCCAGCCTTTTGAGAATAACCCTTGGCTACTACTCTGGACTTAAAGCGGTCAATGGCACAATCAGGAAGCTTTTTCAGCTTGAAAACCCATTTGGAGCCAATGGCCTTCTTGCCAAGGAGGGAGATCCATCACAGTCCACACATTGTTGTCCATCAGTGACTGATATTCATCTCCACAAGCTTCCTCCCACCATGGTGCATCAATTCGAGACATGGCTTCTTTATAGGTGAGTGGTTCTGGGAGAATTGGAGCATCACTGAGGCAGACAAGTTCATAAAGTGGGTGCTGAGGAAATGTCATGGCAGAGTCAGCCTGTTCCACCCCCTCATTCTCAGCAACCACCCCCTGATTTGAATCTCTCTGATGAGGAACAGGAGGTGGATTACGATACTGGGCAGCATTTGGGACTAGCCACCAAGGTTGAGGAGGGATACAAATATGTTCTGACCATCTTAGAGCAGGTGGTGGAGGGGATGGTGGAGGGGCAAGAGAATCTGGAGTTGGTGGTGGATCAGGTGGAGGAGCATCATTATCATTTGCAATGGCAGGATTATGGGGAGGGATAAGCACTTGGTGGTGGGCAGGATGGTCATCAGGGATGTCAATCAGCCTCTCTGGTGGTTTTTGCTTTGCAACAGTGCCAGAATTGGATGAAGAATGAGGAGATTCATCAAATATGACATCTTTGCTGATAATCACTTGTTTTCCTGCTGGATCCCACAGTCTCCATGCCTTGGTGCCAGCAGCATAGCCAATCATGACACATTTTGTTGTGTGTGACTCAAGGTGCTGTCACTTGGCTTTGGGAATATGCACATATGCTGCGGAGCCAAAGGCCCTGAAGTGGGTGACAGAGGGTTTATGACCATTCCAGGATTCAAAAGGAGTGTGATGGAGCAGTGCTGAAGTGGGTGAGGAATTATGGACTTCAACAAATGCGATAGCAGCTTCACCCCAGAATGTGAGAGGGAGGTTTGCATCATGGAGCATGGAAATTATCCCTTCTTCCAATGTCCAGTTAAAGCACTCTGCAACTCCATTCTGCTGAGGTGTGGCTGGTGCAGTCTTCTGTCTGAATATCCCAGAAGAGTCGGTCAATGCTCCAAACTCCTTTGAAGAATATTCTCCTCCTTTGTCATCTCTCAGGGTTATGGTCTTTCCAGTCTGGTTCTCCACCAATGCTTGAATGTGTCCAGTGCCTGGTCTTTGGTTTTCATCAGGTAGATGCACACAAAGTGAGACTTGTCATCAATGAAGGTGATCCAATATTTGAATCCCCGAGGAGTGGGTACTTTTAATGGACCATGGACATCAGAATGGACAAGTTGGAGGATTTGGGTGGCTCTAGAAGAAGCTTTCTTTGGGAATGGTTCTCTGTGTTGTTTCCCATGAATGCACACTTCACAGATTCCAGGGAATGGAGTGTCTGAAGTAATGTCCATCCCTTCTACCATGTCCTGAGTGATGAGTTGCTTGATGGCATCAATGCCAAGGTGGCCAACACGGCGATGCCAAAGCTCCAAGTCCAAAGTCTTTGATGCAGCAATGTGTGCAGTGTTCACCTCATCCTGAGTGAGTGTATCACCATCTAGGTATGCAAGTCTCCCTTTGACAGTGGCAGTCAGGATCAGTTTGCCCATTTTATAGAACTTCAAGATGGTTCCCATAATCTCAACCTTAATCCCACAATGTATAGTCAAGAAGAGGATTGAGAGGAGGTTGTTTCAAAGTTTGGGAACATATAATACATCAGAAAGAAGTATGGGAGTCAATTTCTTGTCCTTTGGGCAGAAAACCACTGTGCCAATCCCTCAGAATGCACCACACTATTGTCTGCCAATTTTATAGCAACTCTATGAGGTTTGAGTTCCTTGAACCAGTGCCGATAAGGAGTCATATGTGCAGAAGCTCCTGAATCAGTGCACCAAAGATAGCTGGCATTAGAGACAAGGTGGGTGGAGAGAAGAGAGGGAAGACTTGCAACTGTAGAGGCAGATCCTGCCGCTTCAGGGGCCTGAGGTGATGTTTCCCCTACATCAGCTTGCTGGGCCTTCTGCTCCTTCTGCTTTTGCTTCTTCTCCTGCTTAGCCCTCTGCCTCCGTTCCAAATTTGACTTTTTCGCATTTGCAAGTGAGTAACAGGCATCTGTGTTATGTGTGGATAATTCACAGAAGGTACACCACTTGGTAGATGTCTGAGTCGAGGCAGAGGAGGGAATTTGCTTGTTTGCAAGCATGGCAGACTGGGCAGAGTGATGGAGACAATTGCTTTCTTCGGTAACAAAGGCATCAATGACTTTAGCCTTGTCAATGTCCTTTTGGAGAAGGAGTGCAGATGTGAAGTTGTCAAACTCTGCAGGGAGTGTTTGGATGAGTGTCATGACCAACAGCTCTTCATCTTGTTTGTCAAGAGTATATGAGCCATCTGATGGACGAAGATTTTGACACAATCGCATGGCAGTGGTGACATGACCAATGAGTGAATGGAGTGTCTCATCTGGCTCTTTTCTGATATTGAATAGAGCATCATAAGCATTGAAACGAGTTCCTGCTTGTTTATGTACATGAACTTTACAAAGGGCATCCCACATCTTCACCAGTCCCTGAACATGCACACGCTGTCCTGCCTCTAAAGTTAAAGCAATCGGGCTAGCTGCCATCTCCTGATCCAAATCCCACTTTTCCTGATCTGGAGACACTGTAGGGCGCTTCTTCTTGTCATTAACAAGCATCCACAAACCCTTAGAGTGTAACCTGGCAGTCATATTGAATGCCCAGTCATGATAATTTGTGTCTGACAACATGGGAAATTTTGGAGAGGTGGTATCATTATTGGAGGTGGATGTAGACATGGTTTTTTGGTGAGGTTGGTATGAAGATTGGTGTATTGTGGGTGAATGAATGAATGAATCAATATGCCTCATCTATGGGCGCTTAATTTTGTGTTTAAGCGATGGACAAATGGAGCAGATATAGGCAAAATATGATGCAGAAGATGCAAAAACAGAGTTGAACACCAAGCAGTGGCCAAGCAGTGTCCTAAGGAGTGTCCTAAGGGTCCTAGAGGTCAGAAAAATGGTCCAAATGGCACCAGTTACTCCCCAACAACTTCATAACTTCAGGGCTCAGAATAGGATGGCACAACCTCGCTGCAAATCAGGTAAACTGTTAAGAATCTGCAGAACACAGATTCCAGCACCAAAGGATGACAAAAGGCCTCAGTCAACCAGCAAACTAGTCAAAGACTATGCCAGGGGTGTGGCTTTGCAACACTAGGCAATGAGGAGGGATCCTGTCCTACCACTGGCTGGCTGAAGTCCTTAGGAGGTTGTTGAGCAACTGCTGGGAGAAGCTGAGGGGAAGGAAAGGGAAAGGAGAGCTGTAATAGGGCAAAAAAGTGAAGTTGGTGTGGTTGTTGAGGTGCTTTTATAGTGCCTAGATGAGCTCTGATCTAGGATCAATTGCAGGCCAATGATAGAGGGCCTAGATAAGTACAAAACACAATAGGTGGTGTTGTGTAGATGTCTATAGATAAAGCGCAGGGCCCATAACCTGTTGGAGCGCAAAAGTGAAAACTGTGGTATTATGTAAGCTGAATTCAAACTCAGATCAATACATCGAAGATGTAATACATAAAACAAGTCATATCTGGTCAAATACCAGCCATACCAACTGGAAACATGAAAGGGGACTTTAGTGTATCTCAACAATAAATGGTAAACTTGTGATAATATGAAAGGTAACTTGTGATGGATATGTCTCGCATGTTTGACTCAACTCGGAACTGGTTTGTGTTGATCTTGTGACTTGTGCATTTGGGAACTCGTGACTTGTAACTTGTTACTCGTTGTTGACTCACGTGTGTTGACTCGTTGACTTGCGCAGTTGTAGACTTGTTGACTCGCATGTGTGTAAGAGAATTGAATAGAAATGTGGGGGAACAGAAATGTGAGGGATGAGTGGGTGTTGTGTGTTGGTAGTATGTATGATATTTGCCGGTTTCTAACACTCCTCCTCAAGCTTGTCCCATTCCTAAGAGGTTTAGGAGGTGGACATGCTTGTGTGGTGACAAGGCTTTTGTAAGTATGTTGGCTGGGTTTTCATTGGTTTCAATGTAGTGTAGTTTTATATTTCCTGCCGTTACTTGTTCGCGAGTGTAATGGTAATGTATGTCTATGTGTTTTGTCCTATTGTTGTTGAAATCATTACTAGAGAATGTAATGGAGGACTGATTGTCGGTGCAGATAGGAATGGGAGTGAGTGACAATCCAAAATCATGAGTGAGTTTGATAAGCCATATTCCTTCTGCTGTTGCAAAGCATCCTGCAATGAGTTCTGCTTCCATTGTTGACCTGCTAACGAGGTTTTGTTTCTTTGAGGCCCAGTAGATTGGAGCGCCGTTGAATAAGAATATCCATCCAGTGGTGGATTTTCAATCTTCGGGGTCACCTGCAAAGTCTGCATAAATGAAGCTAGCAAGATTATGAGCGTATCCTTGAATTCCTCTGCCTTTCTCCTTGTATGTGATTCCATATTCCTTCATGTGTAAGAGATATCTGATAATTATTTTTGCCACTTCCCAGTGTATGGTGTTTGCTTGCATTATATATTGACTGCATTTGTTGACTGCATAAGCAATGTCCGGACGCGTGCTGACTGTGCAGTAGTTAAGGCTTCCAATTATGGAAGTGTAGGATAAGCTTGGTATGTTGTTTTCTTGACAGTTTGTGTGAAGGTTAATGTTGCTATCCATTGGCGAAGTGAGAGCATGTCCTGGTATAATGTCAAAACATTTCGTGATAGTGGCTATGAAGGAAGGTTGTGATATGTGTATGGTGCCAGGATCATGGTGTCATTCTATTTTGATACCTAGTAGTCTTGTTGGTATGCCTAGGTCTTGTATGTCAAATGTGCCGCGTATGTCTCTTATCATCCTCTCCATCGATTTTGTGTTATCAGCCGCAAGCAACCCATCATCCACATACCACCCAACCACCTCAAATGAGTTGTTCTCCCCAAATCTGTAGTAGATCGTGCTATCCGTGTGTCCTGGCTCAAATCCTATGTTCATCATCTATTCCCTGAGGGTTTGGTGCCACACCCTGCCCAATTGCTTTAGCCCATAGATGCCTTTATTGAGTTTGCATATGAGGTTTTCTTCCCCCCTCCTGATGAATCCTTCCAGCTGTCTCATGTAAACCTCCTCCTCAAGGATGCTGTTCAGGTAAGCTCCCTTCACATCAATTTGTCTTAGTTCTAGGTCATATTTACTGGCAAGTGCAAGGATGAATCGGATGGGAGTGAGTCAGATTGTTGGCAAGTAGGTTTCATTGAGGTCAGTTCCTGGGACTTGTGAGAAGCCTTGAGCAATATGTCAAGTACACATACCGAGAACCATCCACTTGGCAATGCTGACCGAGCAACCATCCTATATCCACGAACAAGTATCCATGCCGCATGCATAACACTTGGTACGCTGGTCTTGGCTCAGTACATCCACCATCCACACTCCTTGTCCTCACCCTTTGGTCCGTCTGTTAAATCTGTGTGTCAGTGCTTAGCTAGAGGCTTCTGGGAGGGTTTCCGGAGGGTTCCGAATGATTTCTGAAGGGGGGTTCATACTCCGGGGATGGAGGGACTAAGGGCTGTGGATTCGGGATCGGAATCGGAATGGGGATGGAAAGTCGGGAAGCACTGGGGGTCTTGGAACTGTTCTCGGTATAGGGTGGTATGAGTGGTTCGAGGTCGCAGGGACTTGGCTTCAACTTATGTGTTGTGCCCTCCTCGATCATCTGTCTCTAATTTTGGAGAGTCAGAAGGTTTACTGGAACTTAATCGGAAAATATGATGCAGAATTAAGTCGATATTTGTACTGGCAAATAGTCCAGTCAACTGGTGACTTATATACATGTATCTAGTCTTGTACTATCTTTTACCGAGTAAAGACAAGGGGAGGGAAGAGAGTACAAGGGGCAATATAAAACAAAGAACAAAGGAGTGAGGTATGCAATGATCCTGCACATCATCTATCAAAGGAGCAAAACCTTGACTTCGGAATCTTCGGAGGTTCTGAAACATGGAATCTCAGAATAATGCATCAGAAATCTGGAAATCGGTTATTCAGACTTTGAGCGATCGGAAAGGTCCTGGAAACGGTGCAGGTGGTTGTGGGGTTTAATGTGGGTTTATTGGCAGCATGGGCCATAATAGTATCCCTCCACTAGGACTGAGCCCTCAAGGTCCTAAGCTTAATCTTGCCGTGAATTGAGCAGAGAAGAGTGTGGGACTATTTTTTAGGTGTATTGGGATGTAATAGGTGTTTTTTTCCAAGCACCCATCCAATGCATATATAAGGAGGCTTTTCTTTTCTTCCTGAGTTCTTTTCCTGCCCCTACCGATGTCCGGATTCGAACAGGATATCAAAGTGGAAGTTTCGAGCAGGTGCATGCTTTCAAGGCCCAATGTTTGAAGCAGATTCGCTTGATGAGGAAGGAAGGGGTGCGAAAATTGGAAGTTGCTCACGATATTAGGAAAGGTCTGAGGGTCAAATTCCAAAGGCCAGGGGAGAAACCAAAGGGGGCAGATCGGAGGGGAAGGGGGGAGGGGAAGGAACGAGCCTTGGAGCACGATGCCTGGGCTCTACAGTCTGGTCTTTTGGCCAGTCAGGCAGACGAGGAGCCAGAGGATTTACCTCCTGAGGGGGTTTTGCTGGGCCATCAGGGTCTGAAGATGGAGGTGTTCCACATCAGGAGATTGAGTCTGAGGAATCTTCAGACAGTGGTGACCCCTCGGATGCAGAGTCTTCCTACTCGTCCTCTGGGGGCAATCCAGGGGGTGAGGAGGACGCCTATCTTACGCCCTCAGTGTTATAGCCCATACCTTCAACAACCCCCACAACCACCCCTCCTTATTCCGAGATCTTTCCAACCGAAAGAACGAAGGATTGTTTTCTGTAATCTCCATTCCCAACAAAGTCCGACCCAGAGTCCACTGTCCGCTTCCAATCCCGTCGCGTCCGAGACACCACCTCCGAGTCCGTCCCCGACCGAGACTCAATACTTTGATAACCGACGCGCAGGACTATCGCGTACCTCGCTCCCTTGTTCTCTCTTTTATATTGACCCCCTTGTACTTCCTTTTCCCTTGTTTTATTACCGGCAAAGATAGTACAAGACAGTCGCATGTATATAGTCTCCCAGTCGACTAGACTGTTCGCTAGTACGAATATCATCCTAGTCCACCCAGTTCCTACTCACTCCGGTGAACTTCCTTCTCCTCTCCGAAATTAGGGACAGACGATCGAGGAGGGTGCAACACATAAGTTGAAGCCAAGTCCCTTCGACCTCAAACACCTCAGCGACCGGATTGATCTATTCCATGACCTACCCTAAACTTCCGGCACCTCCGCCTCCGTCCGTAGTCCATCCGACCCCGGTCTCGGTCTTCAGCCCCGTTGCGGACCTTCGCACTAACCCGGAAAACCCCTTCGGAAGTACTAGCTAAGCGCCTGACACGCGGACTTAACACTCAGTCAGGGTGAGCACCATTGCTTGGGACGTGGAGAGGATGCATTGGAGACGTCTTGAGAAGGATGCTTGAATTTTGGGGGCGCAAAAGGCCTTTGAGAATCAGATTGCTCGGGATGTGTGGGTGGCCGGGAAGGAGGTGGGTCTCAGACCCTTTGAATTCACTCGGCGGTCGTTGATTGAACATCGGCCTGACCTTCACCAGATCACCAGTCTGGGGGTTCCTCCTATGCTGCAGTCAGAACCTTGTGATAGGTGTCGCAAATGTGAAGATCCATGTACGTGGACCACGTCGGCCAAAACCTGTGTTCCCTGTTGGAAGAGCTGGGCAAAGTGTGTGCTCGGTGGTGTGTCGGTTGTTAAGGGGGTGACCACGAAAAAAAGAGGTGGGAGGAGACAGAGGTCCCTGAGGTGCCCTCTTTGAAAAAAATAAAAGTCAAGGTACTTGTCCCTCCCCTTCTGAAAAGTGGGGGTGATGCGAGTGACGACATCCTGAGAGAAATCAGGGATGGCGTTTCTGCCCTCATCATTGCCCTAAACAGGATAGCAGATGCTTTCGAGATGGAGAACACCCTCAAGATGGACGGTCAGAATTGTTCATGAGGTGTGTGGGGACATGGTGGTCCCTCCTGGACTTGTCAGGTGGTGGTGGGTCAGTTGATTCCAACACATGGTGTGGGGAAGACTGCTTTCAAAAGGAAAAGGACTCCCAGGGGGGCGGGTTTGGCGTATGGTGCAGGAGATGTGACGCCCAGAGCAGGGTGGTCTACCAAGCAGATGGTCCCAGTGTGTGATGTGGAGGGCTCGGCACTTGTGATGGGATGACCTACTGAAGATGTAGTTCCAGGGGCTGCGGCACTGGCAATGGGGTTGCTTCCTGAAGCGGTGGCTCTGGAGGTTGTGGCATTGACAGAAGGGCTGGTTCCTGAAGTGGCAGTCCTAGTGTTGGAGTTGAGCAGTGGGGGGGGATGGACAAGGGATTGATTACTTCCAACAGTCAGATCCCTCTGATCCCAATGAGGCGCATGCCTTGTTTTATGGAAAATGACTGATGATGTGTATACTTTGATGGTTCTGTGAGGGTGGGGTCATGGTTCACGTGACGTTTGTGGTGATAGTGGCATTAATTTTTTACCGGATTGTTGCTTTGGATGGAGGTAGTGTCATCAGGATTTGGGGAATGTCCTGCAAATCAAGTCTCGGTTGAATCGTGTTGATTAGTTTTGTTAAGTCCGCGTGTCAGGCGCTTAGCTAGTACTTCCGAAGGGGTTTTCTGGGTTAGTGCGAAGGTCCGCAACGGGGCCGAAGACCGAGACCGGGGTCAGACGGACTATGGACGGAGGCGGAGGCGCCGGAAGTTTAGGGTAGGTCATGGAATAGATCAATCCGGTCACTGAGGTGTTTGAGGTCGAAGGGACTTGGCTTCAACTTATATGTTGCACCCTCCTCGATCGTCTGTCCCTAATTTCGGAGAGGAGAAGGAAGTTCACCGGAGTGAGTAGGAACTGGGTGGACTAGGATGATATTCGTACTAGCGAACAGTCTAGTCGACTGGGAGACTATATACATGCGACTGTCTTGTACTATCTTTGCCGGTAATAAAACAAGGGAAAAGGAAGTACAAGGGGGTCAATATAAAAGAGAGAACAAGGGAGCGAGGTACGCGATAGTCCTGCGCGTCGGTTATCAAAGTATTGAGTCTCGGTCGGGGACGGACTCGGAGGTGGTGTCTCGGACGCGATGGGATTGGAAGCAGACAGTGGACTCTGGGTCGGACTTTGTCGGGAACGGAGATTACAGAAAACAATCCTTCGTTCTTTCGGTCGGAAAGATCTCGGAATAAGGAGGGGTGGTTGTGGGGGTTGTTGAAGGTATGGGCTATAACAAGTTTAGTTTGTATTAATATTCTAACAAGAAGGGTTCTAGTTCTAGGAAAATCTACACATGGTACTATTAGTCTAAGGGACAGTATGGGATTCCACGGTGTTCAGGGTTCTTCCTGAGCGGAGTTTTTTGGAGGGTTGGATTGAGTGCTGAGTGAAGACTGCTGGCTCCATATTGCCAAGAATCAGTTAGGATAATCTAAACGAGTAGTACTCAATGCCCTGTTGATCAATGGATTGTAGTGGGTGAGTGTATGGTCCTTGCAACTAAAATTCTGACAGGTTTGGAGGGTTTGATTCGGAGGGTGTGATTCGGAGGGTTTGATTCAGAGGGTCGGAGTTCAGAGGGTCAGAGTTGGAGTGTTTCCACAGAAACGGGTCAAAATCTTTTGACAATTGGTCATGGGGGGTCATATTCCTGAAAAAGTTGGATGCATTATTTTGTTTTACATCCTTAGGCATAGTTGGTGTTCAATGCGAACAACTGGTGCTGGAGTCAGGAGCCTAGCTTCTTATTCCTCAGTTTCCAAACCGTCCGACGTCTCAGACTCTTCTTCAACCTCTTCTTCAACCTCTTCCATCATGGAGGCTGTGCACCCTTTAGTGCCTGTGGTAGTGGATCTTGGGCATTCCTTGGCTGAGTGGCCCAATCTGCCATAGAAGAGGCAGAGGTTTTTGAACCGGTGTTGCTGTTCTTGCAGTGTAAGTTTTCCATCTTTTCCTATTTTGGACAAAAGATCCATGGTAGTCCTGCTGCCACTGGATGGGGTCGTGGGTTGGCCTACATTAGCCATCTTATTGCCTGTGTTAGGGGCTGAATATGTGGCCATGGGGGTCCTCCCCCTGTCACAGGGGCGGTCGAAGTTCTGGGTGGAGGGAGGCTCTCTGGTGATTTACAATCATTGCTCCCAGTAGAAGATGTCGATGGATTGGGACAGGAGATGGAGTTGGAGCAGGGAATGGGGCTTTCCTACTCTAGAGACCTCATCCTTAATCCTGCTGGGGAGTCCATTGTAGAACTGGCAACGAAGTGCAGCATTGCCCCAGTGAATGTGGGTGGCTAGTCAATTGAATTTGACTACATATTTCGTGATACACTGATTATCATGCATGCGAAGGGTCTCAAGGTCTGCTTTGGCCTCTCCTTCTGGGTCATGGGGGCAGAAGTTGGTTTTGGGTTCATTTACAAACTCCTCATAGTCATGGAGCCAGTCTGGCTTGTCGGGGGTGGAGAGGGCTGGTTCAAACCAGTCCAGGGTCAGCGACAGTACATAGGTTCCCTTGGCACTCTCAGTGTCGAAGGCATCAAGGCGGTCATGGAAGTTCAGTCTACATTGCACTAAGAAGGCTTGTAGTTTCCTCGAATTGGATCCATCAAAGGTATCCAGATACCGGACCTTGGCAGTGCAGGGGGCTGATCTTCTCAGGCCGGCTAAGTTGCTTGCCAGCATAATGAGGGCCTGAGTGAGATCAGGCACAACGTTGGGTCCTAAGGTGGGGGCCCCTCCTGGGTGTGCAGGAGGCAGTGGTGCTGCGGCAGGTGGTGCAACATGGGGTTGGGCGACAGGGGGTGGTGCAGCGAGCGGAGGTACAATGGGTGGTGCAATGGGTGGTGCAATGAGTGGTGGTGCTACAGGCAGTGGTGTCACGGGCAGAGGTGGGAAGGGTGGTGGTACGTAGGGGGGAGATGTGAATGGGGGGAGGGGGGTGCCAATGAGTCTGATGGTGCTGCTGTGGATGGTCCTGAACTGGATTACATCTCCGATGGTGACAATTGTTGAGTTGCTGGGGGGTGGTTTACGAGGAATGGGTTGGTCAAATTCAAATGCAGGTGTTGATCTGCGTCCAAGAATTCAGAGTCAGAAGAAGGCTCCGGGGGGTGTGCTGGGGTTTGAGATGTCTGGAAACTTGGCCTGGGGACGGGCAGTTCTCAGGGGATGGATGCATGGCGGGCAGATGCCTGGGTGATTGTCTGCATGGCTTGTGAATGCGTGATAGGTCTCATGCTTAATGACGATCCAGAGTGTGAGTACCAATATACTGTTAAATCTGCGTGTTGGCACTTACCTAGAAGCTTCTGGGAGGGTTTCCAGAGGGTTCTGAATGATTTCCAAAGGGGGGTTCGTACTCTGGGGATGGAGGGACTAAGGGTCGCGGACTTGGGATCAGAATTGGAATGGGGACAGAAAGTTGGGAAGCACTGGGGGTCTTGGAACTGTTCTTGGTATAGGGTGGTACAAGTGGTTTGAGGTCACAGGGACTTGGCTTCAACTTATGTGTTACACCTTCCTCGATTGTCTGTCCCTAATTTCGGAGAGTCGGAAAGTTTACCAGAAACTAATCGGAAACTACGATGCAGAATTAAGTCGATATTCATACTGGCGAATAGTCCAGTTGACTGGGGAATTATATACATGTATCTAGTCTTGTATTATCTTTTACCGAGTAAAGACAAGGGGGGGGAAGAGAGTACAAGGGGCAATATAAAACAAAGAACAAAGGAGTGAGGTACGCGATGATCCTGTGTGTCGTCTATCAAAGGAGCAGAACCTTGACTTTAGAATCTTTAGAGGTTCAGAAACATGGAACCTCAGAATGATGCACCAGAAATCCGGAAATCAGTTATTCAGACTTTGAGCGATCAGAAAGGTCCCAGAAATGGTGCGGGTGGTTGTGGGGTTTAATGTGGGTTTATTGGTGGCATAGGCCATAACATGTATTAATACCACAAATTCAAGGACAATATCAGTAAAAAACAAGCTGACACACTCACCCTGCACTGACCTTATGATCTAAGGATAGAACTCAACAAAGGGGCCTCACCCCCCTTTATCCCAATCTACACTCTCTCTGAAAGTGAATTAAAATCACTATATGAGTTCATAGATGAGCTGTTAGGGGACTACCAGTTTGTTCCTCTTTTCCTTCCTTTTATTCCTTTTATCTCCTTCATTTCTCTTATTCCTTTGCTT
>QLPG01051246.1:0-11082 GCA_003314385.1 Gomphus sp. MG54 | reverse complement strand
CACCATATCACCAATAGACAACGACATCCACCCGATAGCCTTCCACTCCCAAACCTTCACCCCTCCGGAATTGAACTACGACATACACGACAAAGAACTACTGGCCATCTTTGAAGCCTTCAAGACCTGGAGACACTACCTAGAGGGTTTAGGAGATCCGATCGACGTTGTCACCGACCACAAGAATCTAGAGTATTTTTCAACAACCAAGCTACTCACCCATCAGCAGGTCCAATGGTCCAAATATCTGTCCCAGTTCAACATGGTAATCCGCTTCTGACCCAGTCACCTCGGTGCCAAACCCGATGCACTGACTAGACGATGGGACGTCTACCCTAAAGAGGGAGGAAGCAACTACGTCAAGATCAATCCACACAACCTCCGACCAGTCTTTACAACAGAACAACTGGTATCATCGCTCCAGGCCACCTCCCTGTACACTCCGGTAATGCGGGCCGCAATGATCATAGACATAGAACAACTCCATAAAGACATCCGAACATCACTCTGAGAAGACCCCACAACCTCGTCCCGAATGGACAACCTCACCGATCGATGGACCATCTCTGAGGACGGACTCCTCCTCCTCAATAAAAGAATCTATGTCCCCGATCATGGTAACCTCTGACTCCGAGTTCTACAAGACAAACACGACCACCCTATCTCAGGACATTTCGGCCAGAATCAGACATTAGAACTCATCCGAAGAGACTATGTCTGGCCCAAACTCTGAGATTCCGTTAAGTCCTATGTTAAATCTTGCACCACTTGTATGAGGTCTAAGCCACAGAGACATCGCCCTTACGGGCTACTTAAGCAATTACCGATCCCTGAACGACCTTGGAACTCCATCTCTATGGACTTCATAGAGAAACTGCCCACCTCGGACGGCTACGACACCATCCTCGTCATCGTAGACTGCCTAACAAAGCAGTCCCTCTTGATCCCCACCATCAACACAATCACCGCCCCAACCCTTGCCAGACTCTTCGTCTTACATGTATTCTCAAAACATGGAGTACCTTCACACGTTACCTTGGACCGAGGATCTGAGTTCATCTCCTCGTTCTTCCGATCCCTTGGCAAAGCCTTGGACATGAAGCTTCACTTCACGTCAGAATATCACCCCAAAGGTGATGGACAAACTGAACGAATGAATCAAACCCTCGAACAGTATCTCCAAGTGTATTGCAACTACCAGCAAAACAACTGGTCCGAACTATTGCCCATTGCCGAATTTGCGTACAACAATGCTCCCAACGCAATGATGGGAATCTCCCCCTTCTATGCCAACAAAGGCTATCACCTGAACATCACCTTCCACCCTAAACACGACCTTGCTTCCTCTTGGGCATACGACTTCGTAGTCGACTTGGACGACCTGCACCAACAACTCCGAAAGACTATATCCGAAGCTCAGACCCAATACTCAGCCTCTGCAGATCGTCGCCGAGTGGTTCTCCTGGACTTCAAGATTGGAGAGAAAGTCTTCGTTAAGTCTGAGAACATCTGAACTATGAGACCTTCTAAAAAACTAGCAGAGAAATTTCTAGGTCCCTTTGAAATCATTGCACAAGTAAGAACCGTCTCATTTACCCTGCGACTCCCCAAAAGCATGAGAGCCATTCACCCAGTCTTCCACGTCTCAATGCTTGAACCCTCAACTCCGAACACCTTCCCCGAATGCATACTCCCACCCCAACCCCCAGTCATCATCGATGGAGAACCCGAATACGAGATCTCGGAGATCCTTGACTCCAAGATTGACAGAAGAAGAAGAAGAAGCCCCTTGCAATACTTAGTCAAGTGGTCTGGATACAAAGGCACCGCAGATGAAACATCCTGGCTACCGGCCAACGAACTTGACCATGCCTCCGAAGTAGTCTCCAACTTCCACCGAGCCTACCCTGACAAACCAGGCCCCTCGGTGATGTCCTAGAGACCCTCACCTCAGACCGATAAGTTCACTTCTTCTGACTTAGACGTTTTCACTCGATCTCAAGATTCAAAAATATTTCAAAAATAATACAGACTCCTACTCCGAAGACCCAGGCTCATCCTCCTGGTCCAACCCATCGTCCCCCAAACCCCCATCATCTTCCTTCTCCCTCTCCTTACCCTTCCCCTGATCCTCCTCCTTCTCCTTCCCCTTACCCTTCGAAGGTCCTGGCCAGTTCTCCCTCGGAGTACTCCCCCACCACTCATCTGTCTTCTGCAACCAGTTGTACCACCGGGCCTGCTCAAGAATGCGGAGGTCATTCATGTGCACCAAGGCCTCGGCGATCCTCCGGTTTTCCTCCTGGATGCCTCGCACATCCCGCCTCAACCCCCACAGCTCTTCAACCACCTCCCTCAATTCAACCCCGGAGGTGCTTGGACCCTGAGACGGTCCCTCAATCACCACCTCCACCTTCTGCCTCTTCGGTTTTGGACCCGCACCATCCTCCAAAGGCACCCTTCCTCTCTTCCCCTTAGCACCCTTCTCCTCCTCCCCATCACCCTTCTCCTTGCACTTCACCTTCTGATTAGCGCAGACAAAACAAGAGGACCCCTTCCCCGAAGAGGGCCATATGCAGGGATCCCCCCGATTAGCACAATGAGTGCAGGTCTGACCGGGCTCCATCCTCCAGCCCTCGGATGCACCCTCGGACATCTGTTGATAAAGTTCGGGGTGCAGACTCATCAGCAATCTCCGCGATGACTTGAACGGTCCAAGACCCACCTCAGCACCGCCCGATCTTGCAACCCTCATCTGGCTGTTTTCATGGGCCTTCTGAGCCTGAGCAATCAGGAGAGACTCCCTTTTTTCGAGGATGTTTATCCTCTCCTTCTCCCGCTCGGTCAAGCCCGAGCTCCCCTCCTGCATGTCCGGGGATGGCCCCCGATTTCCAAGCCCTGAAGACCCCCCTTGCTGGGGCATGTCCTCCACTATTGTCGAGAGCTCCAAGATTGTTTGGGAGCTCTTCCCGCTCTTCTTCCGAGGGATTCTTCTCGGAAACTTCGGAGTGTCCTGGAGACCCCCAACTCCTCCCTCCTTCCGGAGGTTTTTCTTCTCCTCCTCTCGGAGCCTCTCCATCTCCTCCTTGGCTTCCTTTTCGGCCTTTTGGGCCTCCCTTTCAGCTTCCTCCTTGGCCTCTTTTTCAGCCTTCTTCTTCGCCTCCTCCTTGGCCTCTTTTTCGGCCTTCTTCTTCGCCTCCTCCTCGGCCTTGAGTTTGGCCTCTGCCTCCACCTTCCGTTCAGCCTCCTCCTTGGCCTTATGATCGACCTCCTCCTTGGCCTTTTGCTCAGCCTCCTCCTTGGCCTTATGCTCGGCCTCTTTGGCCTCCTCCTCGGCCTTGTGCTTTTTCTCCGCTTGGACTTTCTCAAGCTGGGCTAGAAATATGGCCTCCACGTCTATTTTTACGGGGGGTAATGAAGCCATGGATGGCCGCTATGAAAAGAGGGCCCTCCTTATATACCTTATCACGACGCCCAATCACCATTAGATGCCAGGACCTCGAGGCTCGGTCCTAACAGGGGGGCACTGTTATATGCAAGATATAACCCCGACATCTCGGACATCCAATATCGGGCACTACGAAGAACCACCCTCTGAATCAAGTCCGAGACTGTTTCTTCACCTCCAAGTCCGAATAGCATCGATACCCTCGGACCTTGGACATCCTTCCTTTCTCGTCAAACAATAGTCTTGTTGTCTTATTGTAACACCAGATGTATATTTCTCTTGTTCCCTGTTTTCGTTCGTCTTGTTGTTCTCTTAACTATTCCCAATTAGTTACAATAAGGACTGCATGTATAAATACCTCCAGACTTCTGTACTATACCTTAGTTTGAATATTGACTTGTATTCCCACTCACTCTTGAACTCCAAAAACCCACCTTTTCCGAACCTCTGAAATAAAGGACTGACGATCGAGGAGGGCACAACATTAAAGTTGAAGCCAAGTCCTTACGACTCTGAACACACGACTCGGACCGACTTACATCAGCTCGGACCTGACATGAACTCGGACACTAACACCTTGATTTGAATTGTCCATATCTTCATCACCCCTGATCAGAATTACATAATTATTCAATGGTTGCATAGCCCTGATCAGATTCTTTCTTTGATGTACCAACACTTTTTTCATATATTTTTTACATTCAAAGCTATTCAATGAATAGTCCATAAGCACCAAACATTGACTCAGTTTTGTGAGTCACTGTATGTGCAGGTGCAGTGCACACCTAGTGATTGGCACGGGTAACCCCCGGGTATTTTGTGCCTACCCATACCCGTACCTGAGAATACCCATACCCTTAGCAACGGGTAGTGGGTTATTGCAGGTACGGGTATGGGTACCTGCAGGTTTAACAGGTATTGCTGTTACCCATGACCCACAATGGGTATTGCTGTTACCCGTGACCCACAACAGGAATTGTTCTTACCCGTGGGTTCAGGACAGAGCTGTGGACAATGCTACAACTGCCTTCAACCTCAGGACATTACCTGAAACAGCGCACAAAAAAGTGCTCAACCCAAAGCCAAAAAGTCAGAATGGTATTGGGGGTTATCTACAGATGGCGTATATAATTGAGAGTTCTCGATAATCTCTGGGTCACGTCACCCTGCCTATTGGGTGGTTTCTCACCAGAATTACATGCCAGCATTATACTTACAAGGACCTGCACCCAAGCCGTGTGGATTGGAAGTTTCTATTGTTGGTATGCTAAGAGCAAAGGTGATCAGGCTCAACACATTCCTCGACCTGAAAATTGAAAATGAGAAGCTTTCGCAGTGCATCCATGTAAGGACTCCTGCCATTGTTCATCGGTATTTGCTGACCATTTCTACATGATAGGAGTTAAAAAAATCTGTCACAAATTCATCTCTTACCTCCAAGTTTTCACTCTTCTTCCCTACGACCCCGTACTCACAGCGATTTAATCAACCCATTGGACCTCTTGTTCCAAATCATTCATCTTTGCACTTGTGCACCATGCCATGTTCACCCTTATACACGTCATTGGGTCTGGGTCATGTATGACTCAGAATTCGTCTTTGTCGAGACTGGATATGATAACCCCTGCAAGCAGTCTCCCTCTGTTAGGTAATGACAACAGTGAGGATTTTCAAAGGAGGAAAAAGGTAACCTTTGAGAGAATTCTAATTTTCCATTATTTTATAAACCTGACAGCTGAAGAAGACTTTTGGGGGCGAGGAACAGTGTGTTTGCATTACTTGCGGCCGCACGGATTCTCCTGAATGGTGTAAGGTGGGAGCTGTGTCCTTGGCTTATCATACATGCTGCGCTTACCGTAACCTCCAGGTCCCCATGGACCGAAGACTCTTTGTAATGCATGTGGCTTGCGTTGGGCCAAGCGCACACGAAAGACTGAGCCTGACAATGATTCAGGCGCACATGTGCAGACTTCTCAACTTACCTTGATGCGATAGTAGCTGGGGAGGAGGAGCCAGCGGTGGTACCTGAAGCGTGTATTTGCGTTACTTGTGGCCGTACGGATTCTCCTGAATGGCATAAGGTGGGAGCTATGTCCTTGGCTTATCATACACGCTGTGCTTACTGTAACCTCAGGGTCCCCATGGACCAAAGACTCTTTGTAATGCATGTGGCTTGCGTTGGGCCAAGCGCACACGAAAGGCTGAGCCTGACAATGATTCAGGTGCACATGTGCAGGCTTCTCAACTTACCTTGATGCGATAGTAGCTGGGGAGGAGGAGCCAGTGGTGGTACCTGAAGCTGGTGTAGTGGTAGCACCGCTAGAGGCTGTCATCGAGCCAGAAGAACCTGAAAAGGAGGAGCTAAGACAAGAGTTGGATGCTGTCAAAGATGTTCAATCTGAGGACCATATGAACAGTATTTTGCAGACACTTACTCCCAGCTTGAACTGTCACTATAGAAGAATAATTGATTTCACCAGTGCTGTCTTTTATTTGAATTGTGATCGATGTACCTGCAGCCCATCGTTATTAGGAGGATTAGACATGACAAACACAAGACTCGGGTACCAGCTGCAAGATCCACAGTCCATGTAAAGGATGTTCCATTCTGTGATGGCAAATTCTCAAATGGTGTGGCAATTGTTTGAGACACGTACGGCTGTATGTGTCATATGCGCCATATGTGCCAAACGTGCCATACGGCGAGGTTCAGTGCTAACCTCACTTATATAAGCATACCTGCCTGTGGGTACGGGTTTGGGCTGGGTTGGAAATCCTGACCCTGACCCTTACCTGTGCTACCCGTACCCGCTACCCATGCGGGTTTCCAATACCCGCGCCAATCACTATGCACACCTGACACCTGTCCACCCATGGGAAAAAACCCATGGGTTGATGGGTTTGGGTTTCCCATGGGTTGGGTGGAGGTCACCCACATTTGACCCATGGGTGACCCATGCCATTCCCTACTACTGATTTGCTTCCACCACGAGACCCTCCATGTCCATATTAGCAGCTTGGTGGGGCACCAACAAATTGGCTTCCCACTTGAGCTAGTGCTAGGGGGCCAGCTCATGCATATATGTGGGTGAAACACTCACCCTACTCCTCAGTGATTGACATTCACTGAGGAGTGTAATTATTTAGACTACCTGAAAAATTCTCTGGGCCTACTGTTAAAAAGTTGTTCTATTATCCCTTCATACATTACATTTCTACTACACTTTTTCAATAGGATGGTTTGTATTATCTGAACATTCGATGCAAGAGGCAACAATGCAGATTATTGCACCATTCTAGTAACAGCCAATTTGGCCCTGCAGATTATTCTTTACTTCCCGTATGCTCTCTCGGTTATTACCATTGTTTACGGAGACAAGAGTCGGTCTTCTGTTCATGTTTCCTATGCTATTGCGGCCATCTCGGTCCTCCTCGTGCATGTCCGTTACCTTTATCTAATATTGTTCCACTATAGTTGTCCTACAGGTTGTCACTCGCCACACTGTCTAGTGCTTCACTAGCAAATTATGTTAGAACTCGCCCCTGTTGCTACACCATCCTCGTCATATTCCCCAATCAAGGTCAGCATAATTTGCACAATATCGGAACTATGTTTCGTGTGTTCGTGCCTATGATTCATTACTTTGTCACCAGTGTTTGCGCAAATTTTATCATTTGACAAGAGAAGCATGAAGGACGGAAGAGCGTTTCGGATACGATATGGCAGTGGTGCAAGTTTTATGGCTGGAAGGGACAATGTTGTGAGAGGTACCTACACCACTTGAGTGCCCTATGTTGTGCTGCATTTAGCTTGCTATCGCGATAGCCATTGCAAATTTATTGGACCTCCTTGCCGAGGTCCCAGCTCTACTCGCACTTACAAAGGTAGCATCATGGCCTGGGGCATGGAAAAGCTCAGAAGACACCCAGACAAGGAGAATTTGGGCTAAGACATAGACGTTGTCTGCTTTGGTTAAACGACCTTGTAATAGAACAATCAGAAACTTCATACTTCTGGCTAAGTATACATCATGGAACGAGGTGACCAACGTCAGCTAACAGCCATTAAACATGAAAATGGTGGAAGCATCGGTTCTGGAAACAAACTAAAAAGTACTCTATTACAATGATCAGTTTATCTATGTTTGCAGATTCTGAATATATCAATGTATGCATATTATCAGCAGTGATGCTCGATAAGGAGATTGAAAGTACCTGTGAGCGGGGAGAATCCAAGTATCTCAAAAAGGATACCACTGTGTGAACTTCATCCTACAGAATCGGGGCTGCATCGGAGGTAGATCGAATGTTGGAATTATTCACCAAAGGATTTGATGAAATATCCTCTCTGGGCCCGTCCTCAACAAACCGACTGCAATCAATGAGCCCCCCACAACATTCCTCGTCTGATCCAGGGCTCGCACTTGAGGTCTGGCTATGTTTGATACCTTCTGTGTCAGAGGGTGCTTCAGATGGCTTCGGAAACGAGGATTGAGGGTTTAAATCATCGCAAAGTGAATGAAATGATACTGTCATAGGTGAATGTGGTGTGGTTGCGGGAGGGAAGAGAGGTAAGCTTGGAAGAGTGCGGGTCGAATCAGAACAACTTGAAGGAAATGGTTGATCTTGAGTGGATGTCAGTTGTTGGAAGCGAGAGAGTGAAGCTGAGGTGGCACAAAGGTGATGCATGAGTTCCGCAGTTGCCTGAGCCTGGGTATTGAACAGGGATGTTAGATGACTGGCCCGAGTGGCGATAGAACGCACTATTTGAGATATTTCAGAATTGAAGGTTGCTTGTTGAGGATGGACTGACAGCCCGTCTTTGGCAATTGCGAGCTCCTTGCGCAATTTCTCATTTTCGGCCTCTGCGCGACGGCATCTTTCCTCCAGATCAGATAGGTATTTGGCTTTACGAGCTCTATAGTCTCTTTGTTGAATAAGAGCTCGAGATATAGGGACGCTGAGATCCTTGCTACGGCCTCTGGTCATGACTCTCCACGGTTTCGATTCCAATGGAGTATTAATTGGGCCGTAGGTAATGAAGACTAGTCGCAAGGGCCCCCTGAATTCACTTGCGTACCCACGCGATGGCGAATTTGAATATGAATTTCAAATTGAAATTGGCGGAGTTTCAAATTGATTTAGTGGCACTTAATCTCAATGCTCAACGGACAGGTAAGTTCTCTCTCTCTCTCTTTTTCGACAGTTATTAGAACTCTAATCAAGTGTTGAACGAGATGGCCTTTGGTGCCAGCGAGTTGTAAAATTGGAGGTGAATTATGATTTGTTACTTGTGAGAATTACTGACATGATATGTATGTTGTGCTTTCAAACCAACCCTCCAGAATAGAAGTTTAGAGCTGTTGGAGGCGCAGTATTGATAAGCTGGAGCACACCTGACTGCTACTATATAGTTGTTTACATAACACCTCAGTGAACTGTTTGTTCACTGATGTCAAGTATATGATACTGAGCCCCGGTTCACTCAGTAGTACCAACCAAATGACCCCTACTGTTTAATCCCACACACCAGTGACAAGTCACTCTTCACTAGTACATGGTCTCAGCTTGGTACATTTGGTTCATCATTTTGGTTCACTCCTTCACCCCATCCCCTCTATTCTTGTGATTCTTCCATCTCCAATCCTTTTCCTTACCCACTTCCCCTCAGGACATTTGCTATTTACTGATTATTCAGTAACAGCCATATTATTTTATATTCAGCCACTTTCTATTGTTCTATTTTCACTCACACTCCTACTCTTTTATTCTCAGTCATGTTTCATTGTTCTATTCTAGATCACTGTGGACAACTTCCACATGGTCTCCATACCTTATTCTTTTCTCCATGTCTTATGCAACCCTTATTCCACATCTTGCTTCTTAACCTATATAAGTAGTGCAATGTATGTAGATAGTGCGTCACTCTGAATATCAACTAGGTTTATGCCTTCTTGTCTTCCCTCCTCCTGTCTGAAGTCCTTTACTCAGGCCGACACTCTCGGCACTCTCCCAGGTTTCCCTTCTGTTCCAAATTAGTGGCACACACAGAAAGTAGGGTGCAACACATGAGTATGTTGAAGCCAAGCCACTCCAATTGGTCTACAGGACTTGGCCAATTCCTGCCAGCATCGTAAAGTTGACACTATTGTAATAGCACTCAGCCTATATATTGTCAGCAGTACTGGTGCTTGAAAACTGAGGTGAGAGCAACTTTTTATCACACTCACATAAAATAGTTACTGTCCAGGTACATTCATAATGTCATCTATACCATCACCTTCAGTAACTTTCTCATGGTCTAACAGGCCCAGTTCAGCCTCACTGACCAAGGGATAGACCCAAGAGAGAGAGAGAGAGAAAGAATATCAATTAGAGTGCTTGAAGTGCTAAGCACTTATGGTGCACTGTAAACTATTGTGTAGATACATGCCTGTCCTGATAAGTAAAGGTCAAAATAATGTAAATTGTCCAAGTAAGGGAAGAAAAGCCTTGTATGTGCAGATATTCAGGGCTGGTGACATGGTTCTAAACCTAACACCCTTTTGGATGGTTGCATTCATGGATTTTTGTCTCTTGCTGTATAGGAATCCTACCACTGGTTACCCATCAGCAGTCAAAACTCTCCACACCACCAACATCTGCAACACAAGGAAGTGAAAATAAGGGATGGGTAGCTAAGGATCCGGCATATCATCGAGGAAGGATATGAAACATGTAGGGCAGGTATTGCAGTTGGAAGGAGCGGTGTGTAGGGTGCAAACTTGCATCTCACCCCTGAGAGACCAACCTCAATATATTGTATTTATATATTGATTTCAGTGCCATCTTGTGAGCTTTTCCATTCTGAAAATTTCAATTATTATTTTGTATTTTTACCCTCAATATTGAGGGAGTTATTCTTTATTTTCTATGTATTCATGTGTGCTTACACACGCACTGCATGACGCATATGGCTGGCTCCCTGGATAGGGACCAGCAGCCTGGCTCAAACCTTTGATAGGGTTAAGAGCTGGTTGTAGGATATATGCGAGTGAGACATCACTCGCGTATGCCTCCCTCCTCAGTGGTTGACTACACTGAGGAGGTGAGTTGTATAGTATAATATACAGAGGCTCCCGACTAATTTTCTTTATTTTCATTGTAAGATAAAATATTTAGGTATATTTTCCAAATATACAATAGTGGTTGACTACACTGAGGAGATAAAATATTTAGACTGCCAAAGAAATTCACAATCCTACTGTACATTTGCTCATAATCTCATTACGGTGGGTGTAGCTTTGCAGTTTGACTGGAGTGATAGCCAGGGAGGCACATGGAGTACTGCATACCCATAGTTGGGGAATGGGGTCCAGCTGGATATTTTGAGCCAGAGGGGGGTTTTTTTTTAGTTACTGCTGTGGTGCTACATCTAAGTAATCCTTAAAACACCTGGTGGCTTGTATAAACTGTTAGGTGTGTGGTATTATTTTTGGATTGCCAAGTAGTCTAGGGATGGACTGTGAGGCTTTGCCTGGTTTTGTTAACAGAGCATGTCCTTGGCTTTTTTATTTAACACAATGGATCTGGTAATGGGACATCATTTCAGGCCAGTGGCTGTCCAGGGACAACCCTGTCAAGATTCGGTGACACCG
>QLPG01051241.1:0-20397 GCA_003314385.1 Gomphus sp. MG54 | reverse complement strand
GGGCCCATAACCTGATGGCAGGGAAGGTCTAATAAGACTGATAACTGACACACAGAGCCACAAGTGCCTTTGGGGCTTGTCAATATAGATGCTAAAGACAAGTATATAACAAATTAACTACTAACCTTTGGGGCTTGTCAATATAGATGCTAAAGACAAGGCCCAAAGGTGTGCAATGGTGCGTCGTTGTGGGTGCTTATTTTAAGCGCCACAGAACGCACATGCAAAAGAGAAAAGCGCAAAAGAGAACCAAAGATGTAAGTGCAAAACACAAATGCAGGGGAATAAAATCATGACCCAACACTTCTTTCAAATGACATAGTGTTTAACCACACTGAGGAATTTATTTTATTGAGTCTGAGTTTCCCTTGTGCACCTACTCAAGTTGCACCATTCTATTAGAGCTCATTTCCCTACACAGTTATGGGCCTTGGGAGTAAGTTAATGGTTGTAGAGAAGTTGTCTACTGATGGATCCAACTGGCCATTATGGAAAGCAACTTGTATCAGCTACTTTGAATCTAAAAGCCTCCTGAAACATATTGACAGCACACCCGTCAGGTCTCCAGATCCTCCTACATTCCCCAAAGGTCATATTGTCACAGATGAAAAAGCTAAAAGGTTTGATATTTCTTTTCAGAATAAACTTCTGTACCCAGCCCAACTCATTTCCCAATGATAGGCAAAAGGTCAACTACATGGTCTCCTATCTGAAGGGAATGGCTTTAGAATGTTTCGAGCCTTACCTGACTGGTAATCCAAACATGGAACCTTACTAGACAAGTGATTTGCAGCTATTTATCGATGAGTTACAGATCAACTTCAGCTCAAGGGATGAACAAGCCGATGAATAAGCTAGCTCATGAGAAGTTAACCACACAAGACAATCATAAGGCTACCAGTTTTTTTGTAGAATTTTACAGGCTTGTGGCTCTCATTGATTACAATGGCAACACTCTCCTCCACAAGGCATACATGGCACTGCCAAAGTGCATCAAGGATGGCCTCATCCACTTCGACAAACCCTATACCCTCGACAACCTTCGAAACCTCATTCAAAGGATCGATATGAGGTACTGGGAACAAAAGGTTGAGCAATCTCTGGAGGGCAGTAATGAGCCGAAGAAAGTTTCAAAATCAGATAAGTCTGGTAACAGATCCACCTGAGACAACTGCCAGCAAGGTAACAGCAATGATAACAGTGGCAACAAAGACAATTCGAACCAGTCAAAGAGCAAGAACAATAAAACTCCTCAGCCAAACCTACCCAAGTATGCAAAGAACCTCAGCAAGGATAGCAAGCTCTTCCTGACAGAGACACATGGACAACAACCTGTATCTCCTCTGTGCCTCCAGTAATCACAAATTTGCCGAATGCCCCAAGGCAACCAAGGCCCATGTGACTACAACTCCTGACTCTGCCTCCCAGGTAACTGATGCCTCAGACACCAATGCTGAGGAATCAGCCAAGGTGACTGAGAACTAGTCTGCCATCCATTAGCCTCTAAGTATACCAAGAGTTGTGTTAACTCAGAAAGTGCCAGTAGTGAGGTTTAGATTAATGCTTTTATTCCCCTTAATTTTCTTTTAATTCTTCCATTATCTGATTGGGTGCCAAAATCCTCGGTAACCCACCTTGCATGCTTGATCGAATTGGCATCTGCTTATACATAGTTTATTTAATTTTTTTTGAAAAAACCCCTTCTATTCTCCCTTAAAATTCTTCTTATCTAGTACTGCTAATTCAGTTATTACTGAATATATAGACATATCTACTAGATTTTTGGTCAGGACAATTTCAGTCCACCCATCTGTCTATCTATCATGTCACTAGATTCGTCAGTTGGCAATATTCAGTCACAACTCACTCACCCATTATAATCCATTGATTAACAAGATATTAGGCAGTATTACATTCCGTAACACCACTAACATTTTTAGGTGCATTCCAATAGCTTTGGTCCAGTCGGCACCTGCCACTGCTCCAACAACCTCACCCAGGATCCTGTTCCATAGCTGGAAGCTCTGCTGATAGCCCTAGTCAATGCAACTGCTTTTGTGCATGCTTGTATACTAGAAAGGCCAGCAAGTATTTTAGCTGGGACCTCTCAGTCAGTGGCACCATTCAGCACATTTGGCCAGGGTCTCTTCAATCTGTTCTTGTCTGTTTTCACTTCATCTGTTCCATATATTCACATTATATGCTCTTACCACTCCTTTTTCCATCCTCCTCAGCTCAAGGCCAATACTTTTTACTAGATGGTAGGATATCTACCTAAAGGGGGGGGTGACTAGCTAGAAACCCTTTGAACTATGCAATCTCCCCTCCTGAAGACATCCCTTCCCAAAACTTCCCTTATTTTACCCCTCTCCACTCTCTATTCCAACCTTAAATCCCTCTGTTCCCTCTGTTCCAACCTTAATTCCTCTCTATCCCAACTCTACACCATCCCGACCTGTCAAGTACATGTACCAAATGTCTGCTAATTTGGCAGTACCGATCAGACAGCCAGACTATGTCTATATACAAGTGTCCATGCCACATGCAAGTCACTTGGTATGCCGGTCTCGGCTTGGCACATCTACCATCCACATTCCTTGTTCCTATCCCTCATCCACTCTACCCCACTCACCACACATTAATCTCACCTCATCCACTCCTTACTCCTTGACCCACCTCACCTTGGGACATCCTGTCCTTGTTTATTCTTGGCCACAACCCTATTGTCCTATCCTTGGCCACATTCCTATTATTCTATTTCCATTGTCCTATCCTCATTTATATTCCTTCATTCTAATTTTACTCATTGTGGACAATACCCCCACATGTTCTGCATACCTTATTGTCCCACATTTCTTATTCCACATGTCGCTTCTTATCCTATATAAGTAGGACATGCATGTATATATTTCCTCATTCTGGGTATCAACTAGGCTTAGGCCCTCCTACCTTCTTCCCCTCTGTTAAAGTCCTCAACTTGGGCTGGCATCACCAGCATCCTCCCGAGTACCTGTCTGTTGCAAATCGGTGGCATTCAGGGCAAGTAGGGCACAATGCACGAGTACATTAAAGCCAATGCCACTACTTTTGGCCTGCAGGACTTGGCCATAGTCCGCCCAACCCTTGGACAGCACCCCTTGGCAGTACCGAAGTCTGTCAGTACCTGAAGCTTGACAGCCTGCAGGACTTGGCCGCTCCCCATCCACATCTTTGGCAATACTGAAGCTTGACATGACATTACTTCCATCCCAAATTCCCCTCTTCTTCAACCTTCTGACTCTCTATTCCCAACCTTACAGTCACACCCATTTCTGAGACCTCTCCCAGTCCATCTATCATCCTCTCCTTCCCTCTGTTCATCACACCAAAATGGCCAAATAGCTTGGCACATCCCACTTGTTCTTTTTATCCTTTATGTCTCTTTGTTTTCTTTCATTTTCTCACTCAAAATAATAAAATTAAAAAAACAAATATTATTTGAGACTATTTTAATGTCTCATCATTCTCCCCCATCTCCTCATCCTCATCTTCCTTTCCCTTTTCTTCCCCTTTATTCCCCTCATTATCATCATCCCTCAACTCATCCTCCTCTGGACTCTCCCTTCTACCTGCTCCTTCTGAACCTCCTAAACCTTCCAAACCCCCCTCCACCATGAAGAACAATGTCTTCTCTATCCTGTCCTGCCCTCAAAGGAGGGCCTCAAGCAACTCTACTATCTGCCTACCAACCAATGGCTCAGGCTGTGGGACTTCCACTACTGCTGCCTTCCTGTTTAGGCATATGGCAGTGGCCCACCTCAGCCTCTTCCTCGGTGGTTCCATCTCCTCCTTATCCTCATCCTCACTCTCCACTCCCATTTCCTCGTTATCATCATGGATGATAGGATGGTGTTTGGCCTTGGACACTCATGGTGCAGCCAGACTGCACCTCAACTTATGGAAGTTATACTGTCCACATGCAGCCCCTATTGCCGGGACCTTGTAGTCTTTCCGATGGTTTTTGCACCTTTTACAAGGTAGACTGTCAGAGGAACCCCCAATAACGAATCCCAACTGACACTGCCCCACCCGTACTTCATACCCATGGACCGAGAACCATTCGGCCCACTCACAGAAGTGCTGAACAAAATACTCACCAAACAACCGTTACCACTGGTGGTCACCCTTTAGGAGTCTCGACTGTAACCATTGGCCCTCCTCTCGTCGGTCGTGAATAGTATTGAGACCCCGGCAGAACTTCCCGGTCGGCATGGAGAATGATACCCAGTATGGCACAGAGCACCATAGTGACGGTGCTTATATACAGTAGTTAGTGGGTGAAGGGTTCTCTAGAGTTTTCTCTTTGGATCCTCCTTTTCCAGATAGGCTAGTCACTATGTATTAGGTACTATACTAAACTTTGGATCCCCCTTTGCCAGTGCACTGCCCAAGGGTAGAACACCTGCTTAGATTGCCCTTACAGTAGAAAACTCTCTCTCATGAGTACCTGCTGCCTCATCATATGACCCCAAATCGAATCTCTTTGGAAGCAGTGACAGCAGCAGCCCCTTCTTATTCACTTATAAAAGAAAACCAGACTATCCCTTATAGATTTGCTGTTGGCTCAGGAATTATTGGACCAACTGGTCGGTATAGAACAGGAGTTACTAAGAGAGAGAAGAGAAAAGCAGGATCTGGAAACAAGGCTGAACACACTGCAGACAACCACCATGAGTCTAGTAGCAGGTCTCCGGACTCATGCTTGGCAGCCCATGAAAAGGATGGTAGAACCCACCAAGCCCTCTGAGTTCAACAGCAACTGCATGCACAGATGAGCGTTCAGGCAGTTCTGCACCCTATACCTCAGTGTCTGTGCTGCTGATTTCTCTGATAAGCAGTCTCAGATCCTCTGGGCACTGTCCTGAATAAAAACCAGGAGAGCTGTGACCTTCTCTGGTTGGGTGTTTGCCCATGAAGGAAAAACAAGCAGGCCACTCTATGCAAACTAGAAGGCTTTTGCCCAAGCCTTTCAGCAACACTTCTACCCCCTCCACGAGGCTACTGATGCAGCAAATCAACTAGATTCATGTCAGTACCATCAGGGCAAGCGCTCAGTCGACAAGTATATTGACTAGTTGGAGGACTTAGTTGAAAAGTGTCAGGAGCCGGATTCTGACGGACTTCGGTACTGCCGAAGGGTGTTGCCGAAAGGTCGGGCGGACTATGGCCAAGTCCTGCAGGCCAAGAGTAGTGGCGTTGGCTTCAACGTACTCGTGCGTTGCACCCTACTTGCCGTGCGTGCCACTGTATTTGCGACAGACAGATACTCAGGGGGATGCTGAAGATGCCGGCCCGAGTCGAGGACTTAACAGAAGAGAAGAAGGTAGAAGGGCCTAAGCCTAGTCGATACCCAGAATGAGGAGGTATGTACATGCATGTCCTACTTATATAGGTTAAGAAGCGACATGTGGAATAAGGAATGTGGGACAACAAGGTATGCAGAGCAATGTGGTTGTTGTCCACAATGAACAAAATTAGAACAAGGAATGCAAAGCGGGGATAGAACAATAAAAGACAGTATAATAGGATCGTGACTCGAAAGGGGACAATAAGGAGTGGCCGGATATAAAACAATGGGTTCGCGTCCGAGGATAATACAAGGACGGGGAGTCCCGAGGTGAAACGAGCCGAGGAGTGTGGATGGCGAATGTGCCGAGCCGGGTCTGGCGCACCAAGTGTTATGCGGGCAATGCGGGTACTTGGTCGTGGATATAGAGTAACTGCTTGGTCGGCACTGCCGGCGGATGGGTCTCGGTACGTGGACTTGACAAAAAGGCCGAATATATGGATGGGAAATCTATCGTTATGAAGTTCCAGGAGGGCCTCGACCCTATGATCCAGAGCCGCATTGTGCTGATGCTAGATGGGAGGCCAAAGGATGATGACATCTCAGCATGGTACACTGCTGTGTGGGCGATAGCTCTCACATGTGCAGCAAACAAAGCCTTCCAGGGACCTCGATTCCCATCATTGCATGCCTCCATGCCATAGCCTAGCCGAAGGCTTGTTGAACCCCTAACTAGGCAAGTTGCACCCATACATCCTAGAACATTGTTGGCCCCCCTTCCTCTAATCCCACCCCCTGGACCCATACCAATGGACGTCGATATGACTAGATGGCAGTATCCTCTGCCCCTCACATGCCAGCAATGCAGCAAGACTGGCCACTTTGCCTGAGACTGCCCCCAGGCATACGATGTGTGCTTCATGATGGCAGAGGAGTGTGAGGAGATGCTAGAGTACTGGGTGGTGTCTGCAGACCTGTGAGATATTGACGAGGCTGAGGGGGTCGAGGAAGTGGATTTGGGGGATTTTTCCCAAGGAAGTGAGTGAAGGATGTGCCCTCGCTGCCCTTGTTTAATCGTTTTTCTGCTCTGTCTATAGACTCTGATATAGAAAATACAACCCAGTATTCAGGCAATAATGCCTCAGCTGCAAGCAATGAAGACACTCCTGAGCTTATTTTACCAAGACTACCATCTCCCCCCCTAGGTTAAAACATTGGGAACATAGTCTCCCAAAACAATATGTAGTGGCCTCTACCCCCTCTCTGAATTTGCTGAACCTCAAGGTAGAGATACGGACTACCGACATGGCCAAAGTTAAAGGGGTAACTGCCCTACTAGACAGTGGAGCCACCAGATTGTTCATAGACCAAAAGTTTGCAGTCGCTGAGAGATTGACCTTGCACCCATTGACTCGACCCACACTAGTGTATAACATCAATGGTACCCCAAATGAAGGAGGAGAAATTTGGC
The DNA here is from genome assembly GCA_003314385.1 of Gomphus sp. MG54. Lineage (NCBI taxonomy): Eukaryota > Fungi > Basidiomycota > Agaricomycetes > Gomphales > Gomphaceae > Gomphus > Gomphus sp. MG54. The sequence goes on along the minus strand of QLPG01051241.1, from coordinate 13,600 downwards.
ACGTGGTCGATATGATCTTATACTATCAAGACCACTTGGAATGAGCCATATTCACTGTGACCAATCTAGGGAAGCACAAGATGATCCTTGGCTATCCCTGGTTCCACAATCATAACCCCGAGGTCAACTGGTGTACACAAGAGGTCATGCTCAGTCAATGCTCCACCCAATGCCATACGTGCCAAGCCAAGTTGCAGAAGGACCATTTGGAGGAAATGGTGATTCGGGCTCTCCAGGCAGGCCCCTTGCCCAGCATGACAGTTGATGAGTTGGAAGACTGTGAAAGCACTGACAATGGTATGCCCCTCCTTGAACCAGGTGGTTTCCTTTTGGTGACTGTAGCCCTGCCAAACTTCCCGATTGGGACTATTGCAGCAGCCACAACTGTGCAACAACTGGCCAAATGGGCACTCCGGAGCACTCCTCCTAAGGAGAAAGGGGCAATCCTGCATTATCTCTGTCAAGTACACATACCAAGACCCATCCACTCGGCAATGCCAACCGAGCAACCATTCTATATCCATGACCAAGTGTCCACGCCGCATGCATAACACTTGGTACACCGGTCTCAGCTCGGTACATCCACCATCCACACCCCTTGTCCTCACCCTTTGGTCCGCCTCACCTCGGGACTTCCTGTCCTTGTATTATCCTTGGTCACGACTCCACTGTTTTATACTTGGCCACTCCCTATTGTCCTATTCTTGGCTACGTTTCTATTATCCTATCCTTTATTGTTCTATGCCCATTTGCATTCCTTCATTCTAATTTTACTCATTGTGGACAATAACTACATGCTCTGCATACCTTGTTGTCTCACATTCTTTATTCCACATGTCGTTTCTTAACCTTTATAAGTAGGACATGAATGTACATATCTCCTCATTCTGGGTATTGACTAGGCTTAGGCCCTTCTGCCTTCTTCCCCTCTGTTAATTCCTCGACTCGGGCCGGCATCATCAGCATCCTCTCAAGTATCTGTCTGTTGCAAATCAGTGGCATGCACGGCAAGTAGGGCGCAACATATGAGTATGTTGAAGCCAACGCCACTACTCTTGGCCTGCAGGACTTGGCCATTGTCTGCCCAACAACCCTCGGCAGTACTGAAGTCCGTCAGTACCCAAAGCTTGACAATCTCAATCTCCAGGGCTTCAATGATCTCTTTGAGAAAGAGTCCTTTGATTCCCTCCCCAAGCAAAGGATGTGGGACCATGCAATCGAACTGGAACTGGGCATGAAACTCTTGGATTGCAAGGTATACCCACTCTCCCCGAGCGAACAGTGAGAAATGAATGAGTTTGTACAGGAAAACCTCCGCACAGGTCATATCCACCTCTTGAAATCCCCTATGGGCAGCCCCATATTCTTCATTAAGAAAAAGGATGGCTCCCTTCAGCTGGTTCAGGCCTACTGGGTGCTCAATGTGATAACAGTGAAGAACGGATACTGTTACAACTCAGTAAGGCTGAGGATTCGGTCAAGTCCTGAAGACCATTGTAGGGTGGCTAGGCTTCAACGTGCTCGTATGTTGTGCCCTGTTGTTCCATGCGTGCCACTGATTTGGACAGGAGTGATGCTTGCAAAGGTGCTGAGGGTGTCGGCTTGAGTAAAGGAATTGGACAGGGGAAAGGTGGACAAGAGGGTCTGAGCCAAGTTGATATTCTGAGTGAGAAACTATCTACATACATCCACTACTTATATGGGTTAAGAAGCAAGATGTGGAACAGGGTGGCATAGGAAATGGAGAACAATAAGGTATGAAAAACCATGTGGAGGCACTGTTCACAGTGATCAAGAATAGAATAAAGAATGTAGGCGAGAATAGAATAATAGTGTATGGCTGAGAATAAAATAATGAAGGAGTGGATGAGAATAGAACAATGGAGGATGGCCAAAGATAAAACAATAGGGTTATGACCAGAATAATAAGTGGATATCGAGTGTCCTGGGGGAGGACGGGTAAGGGAATGGATGGGAAATGAGAGAATAGTGAGAGGTGGAAGGGATAGGTGGGAGAAATAGTCTAGATGATGTACCAGATATACCAAGCCGAGACCACGTAGTAGCGAGGATAGTATGGGTAAAGGTCGGTCTGTCTGTCAGTCAGTAATACTGAGTGAATCGGAGCTCGGTATTGTGGACTTGACAGTATCCCCTGTAGTTGGGTCTGGCAGATAAGGTTTCCTGGGGTTTTCCCACACTTTTATATCGGAGAGTCGGTGGGACAAATGGGGGAATATTCCTAGTGATTTACTGTAATCTATTCTGTATTTATCACTAGAGGAATTATTGCTCTACAGCAATTCTACTGGGAGCTCAGTCCCAGGTTTACTCTCCGCTTAGGTGCCGATCCAGGAATCTGGTCTGGGCGCCAAAGCGCCCATTTAGCAATTTGTGATCCTCCCACAAGTTAGATATACTATGTAGTTGTGTATAATAATATATGTGTTGGAAACCCAACTGTGACCTGGCCTTGCTGTATGACGAGTAGTTGGTGCTCTAGTCCTAAATAGGAAAGTACGCTCGGCGCTTAACCTTCTGGTTCAGCGCGAGGCAAAGATATTTGAGTGTAGCCTAAAGGCTAGTACGATGGGGGGCAACGATATAGTTACAATTGCTTATTATACTAGTCCAAACTACTCGTGTTATATATAAAATAGAAGATGTATTTATAAGTGAAAACTTCATGGAGTGAAGTTAGAAGCCAGCCTAATGCAGCTGTATGCGTGCTACACCTGCATATATGCGGTGGGAATGATATAGGATAAAAACTTCACAGGGGGAATATGTAAATAGAATATAATGAAAGTAAACTGAATGAAATAGCACATGTCAGTGTATCTCCTTCCCAATGTGTCCAGATGAGGTGAGCCGGCCCTTGGGGTAGATATTACAGTGTGAATGTTGAATATATATATGAAGTGACTCAATAGTCCCTGGTTCTCACATCCCCCCCTTAGCAGCTGAACCCATGAAGCCGGTGGGTGCAGTATGAATATAAGGTCCTGATGACTAAGCATCGCCTTCCAAGAAGTTTGGGGTCTGGCACCCGAATGTGATTACTGCTTTCATGCATATTGCCTCATTATCCTCCATAACAAGAATGGGTTATGAAACAGATGAGGAGAATGCGTAAAAAGCTGGGATGGAGAGGAAGAGGTTGGAGAGACAGCAGAAGCGAGAGGCCAAGGCCACCTGAATTGCCGAGATTGAAGCGAAGAAAAGGGAGGATGAGGCCATAGCAAAGGCAGCTGCTAAACTAGCAGAAAGGGAAGAGGCCAATAGGAAAGTGGCTGACACTACTGCTGAAGCAGCTGGGAGGGAGCAGAAGGAGTTGGCAAACGGGTGGAGAACCAGGGCCTCGGGGGTACAATTGAGATGGGACCTTTTCCAGATACAGGGAAGCAGGATAAGGCTCCTGAAAGTGAGGGTACTTTTCTGGATGGTGGAGGGGATTGAGTACACAGGTCATGCTGCAGCCTTATTGGGTAATGCAGGGGTCCAGGGGGTGTCTGGTGGATATAGGAGGAGGATGGGTAGGATTTAATGGTTGGGACAGGGGGTAAATGAAGAGGAATTTGGGAGACAGGCATCTTTGGGAGGGGAGATTATATAGTTCGAAGTGTTTCTAGCTGGTCGTCACCCCCTCTCCCTTTTAGGTTGACATCCCACCGTCTACTAAAGGTGTCGGCCTCTAGCCAAGAAGAACAGAGAAGAGTGGTAAGAACATATCAATGCAGATGTATGGATGAGACAAGAATGGATGGGGATGGACAGAAGAGACCTTGGCTGAATGTGCCAAATGGCACCACTGACCGAGAGGTCCCAGCTAAAACTTGCCAGCTGTTCTGGTATACAAGCATGCACAAGGCAGTTGCATTGACTAGGGCTATTGGTAGAGCTTCCAGCAACAGAACAGGATCCTGGGTGAGGCTTTTGGAACAGTGGCAAGTGCCGACTGGACCAAGGCCATCGGGATGCACCTAAAGGTGTTAGTGGCATGACCGAACGTAATACTGCCCAATAAACTGTTAATCAATGGATTAAAGCAGGTGAGCGAGTTGTGACCAAATTTTTCTGACTGACAGATCTAGTGACATGACAGATGGATAGTGGATGGGGTCATCCTGATGGGAGATCTAGTAGACATGTCTATATATTCAGTGATAACCAAATTTTAGCAGTACTTGATCGAGAACTCTAAAGGAGAATAAATAAAACAGGTAACTATGAATGGATGCTGATAGAATCAAGCATGCAAGGTGGGTTGCCGAGAACATTCAGCATCCAATCAGATGATGGGAAATTAAAGGAAAATGCAGGGACATAGGAGCGTTGATCTAAACCTCTCTACTAGTATCTGCCAAGTCAATGCAACTCTCGGTGTGCTCAGAGGCTAGCAGATAGTGGACTAGTCTTCTGTTGCCATTGCTGAATCCTCAGGATTGATGTCCAAGGCATCAGATGCCTGTCATGCTTCGGGTACTGATGGACTTTGGTACTGCTGAGGGTTGTTGGGTGGACAATGGCCAAGGCCTGCAGGCCAAGAGTAGTGGCATTGGCTTCAACATACTTGTGTGTTGTGCCCTACTTGCCATGCGTGCCACCAATTTGCAACAGACAGGTGCTTGAGAGGATGCTAGTGATGCCAGCCTGAGTTGAGGACTTCACAGAGGGGAAGAAGGTAGAAGGGCCTAAGCCTAGTCGATACCCAGAATGAGGAAATATGTACATACATGTCCTACTTATATAGGTTAAGAAGCGACATGTGGAATAAGGAATGTGAGATAACAAGGTATGGAGAGCATGTGGTTATTGTCCACAACGAATAAAATTAGAATAAAGGAATGCAAAATGGGGATAGAACAATAAGGGATAGGATAATAGAAATGTGGCCAAGGATAGGACAATAGGGAGTGACCGACTATAAAAAATGGCTGTAACTGAGGATGACACAATGGCAGGAGGTCCCAAGGTGAGATGGACCGAAGGGTGAAGACAAGGAGTGTGGATGGTGGATGTACTGAGCCAAGACCGGCGTACCAAGTGTTATGCATGCAGCGTGGGCACTTGGTCGTGGATATAAAATGGTTGCTTGGTCGGCATTGCCGAGTGGACAGTTCTCGGTACATGTACTTGACAATGCCTGTGAGATGGAGTTGGGAGTTGTGGTTGTGCAGGCTTTGGTTGCCTTGGGGCATTTGGTGATTTTGTGATTACTGGCAGTGCAGAGGAGACACAGGTTGTTGCTCATGCATCTTTGTCATTTGGTCAGGAGAGTTTGCCATCCTTTCCGAGGATCTTAGTGTACTTGGGTGGGTTTGACTGGGGTGTTTTCCCATCTTTGCTCTTAGATGTGTCCTTGCCGCTGTTATCGTTGCTGTTATGTTGCTGGCGGTTATCTGGGGTGGATCTGTTGCCAGGCTTGTCCGATCTTATATCTTTTTTCTTCAGCTCATTAATACCCTCCACAGACTGTTCAGCCTTTCGTTCCCAATACCTGATGTCAATCCTTTGAACACGATTTCAAAGTTCATCGAGTGTACAGATAGATGAGGCCATCTTTGATGTACTTCAGCAGTGCCATGTATGCCTTGTGGAGGAGAGCATTGTTGTTGTAGTCGACAAAAGCCACGAGCCTGTAAAATTCCACAAAAAACCTAGTGGCTTTGTGGTTGTTCTGCATAGTTAGCTTTTCGAGGGCCATCTCAGCATCCGCTCTCTTGTCCCAAGAGTGGAAGTTGATCTGTAACTCATCGATAAAAAGCTCCAGATTGCTGGTCCAGTGGGGTTCCATATTGGGGTTACCTGTCAGGTGAGGCTCAAAACATTCCAGAGCCGTTCATTTCAGGTAGGAGACCATGTAATTGAATTTTTGCCTATCATCAGGGAACGAGTTAGCTGGGTGTGGAAGTTAATTCTGCAAAGGAAGATGAAGCCCTTTAACTTCTTTGGGTCGGTCCCATTGAAGGGTTCTGGTTCTCAAATTCTGCTGGCTTGACCATCTTGTTGGTGGTTCCAGGCAGTTCTGCCAAGTTTGAGAATGGCATTCAGAAGGTCATTATTGTTGGCCGGGTTTATGGGGGCCCTGGGCCTGTGAGGTAGCCTGGCTTGCAGAGCCTGCCTGGCCTGTGGGGCTGGTCTGGCTCAGGGAGCTTGCCTGGCCTGTGGCAGTATAGCCACAGATGGAGGGGGTGTGGCTGTGGATTGTGGAGGTGCAGCCACAGGCTGATGGAGTGCTACCCCAGGTTGGGGAGGTGCGGCTATCGGAGTGCAGGGAGGTTCAGGTGTGTTTGCCTGTTAGTGGTGCTGAGGCTGTTCCTCAGTTTCAGCATCTGCATCATAATATACTGAACCGGGTTCTCTGCCAGATGGGGTTCTTGATCGTCATTGTTGTAATCTGCATATTCAATGTCGTTGTCGGCAACCTCTTCGATGTGTGGTTCTTGCTTGAAGGGGGAGGTGAGGCGCCGCAGTTCTATTGTCAGAAAAGTATAACCAATGTGAAGGGGCAGGGTTCTCGAGGCTTCATGCTCCCTTCATTGATTTACTGTGGGGGTGAGCCGATTGTCATCCATATGGGCTGTGGATCTAGTATGTGGGGGCATGATCATAAGAACGGAGGTGGCATGGAAAGCAGTGTGACTCAGAATATACTGTTACGACTTGGTAAGGTTGAGGATTCAGTCAAGTCCTGAAGACCATTTTGGGGTGGCTAGGCTTCAATGTGCTCGTGCATTGCACCCTGCTGTTCCATGCATGCTACTGATTTGGACAGGAGCAATGCTTGTGAAGGTGCTGAGGGTGTCGGCTTGAGTGAAGGACTTGGACAGGGGAAAGGTGGATAAGAGGGTCTGAGCCAAGTTGATATTCTGAGTGAGGAACTATCTACATACATCTGCTACTTATATAGGTTAAGAAGCAAGATGTGGAACAGGGTGGCATAAGGAATGAAGAACAATAAGATATGAAGGATCATGTGGTGGTATTGTCCACAGTAACCAAAAATAAAATAATGAAAGATGGCTGAGAATAAGATAATAAGAGGGTGATTGAGAATAGAACAATGAAAAAATGGCCGAAGATAACACAATAGGGCCATGACCAAATAATTAAAGGAATAATAAGTGTTTCTGAGGGAAACAGGTGAGGGAATGGTTCGGAAATGAGAGATTAGAAGGGGATAGAGGGGATGGGGTGAGAGGGGTGGTTGAGGGAATGTACCAGATGTGCCAAACCAAGACCATATGACGGTCAGGATAGTATGGGTAAAGGTTGGTTGGTTAGTTGGTTGGTTGGTTGGTTGGTTGGTAATACCAAGTGAATCAGAGCTCAGTATCGTGGACTTGACAGATACCCCCTCCCTATCATCTCGGAACTCATTGCATAACTTTGGGGGGCCAAGTACTTCACTAAATTAGATGGCAATGGGGGTTTAACAATGTGCGGATTAAGGAAGGAGATGAGAGGAACGTGGCATTCTACACAAACTGAGGGCTCTTTGAACCCCTTGTCATGTTTTTTGGCCTTACCAACAGCCCTGCAATGTTCCAGACTATGATGAACGACATCTTTCAGGACCTTGTGATGGAAGGGCACATATGTGTGTACCTGGTCGACATCCTCATCTTTTTTACTGACACTCTCGAAGAGCATTCACGGGTTATCTGGGAGGTCCTTGAACTATTAAGGGCCAACAAGCTCTACCTCCAGCTGGAGAAGTACAAGTTTGAACAGACAAGGATTGAATACTTAGGCCTCATCATATCTCATGGCAAGGTAGAGATGGACCCAGTCAAGGTAGAAGGCATCATGGGTTGGCCCACCCCATCAAATTGGAAAGAGGTCCAAGCCTGCCTTGGCTTTGCCAGCTTCTATTGGAGGTTCCTTGAGAGCTTCTTGCATCATGCCAGGCCATTGTTTGAACTCATAAAGAAGGACGTGAAGTGGAGGTGGGGAGATGTTATTAAATCCGTGTGTCGGTGCTTAGCTAGAGACTTCCGGAAGGGTTTCCAGAGGGTTCCGAATGGTTTCTGAAGGGGGGTTCATACTCCAGGGACAGAGGGACTAAGGGTCTCAGAATCGGGATCGGAATCAGAATGAGGATGGAAAAACAGGAAGCGCTGGGGGTCTTGGAACTGTTCATAGTATAGGGTGGTACGAGTGGTTCGAGGTCACAGGGACTTGGCTTTAACTTATGTGTTGCACCCTCCTCGATGGTCTGTCCCTAATTTCGGAAAGTCAGAAAGTTTACTGGAACTTAATCAGAAACTACAACGCAGAATTAAGTCAATATTTGTACTGGCCAATAGTCCAGTCGACTGGTGACTTATATACATGTATCTAGTCTTGTACTATCTTTTGCCAAGTAAAGACAAGGGGGGAAGAGAGTACAAGGGGCAATATAAAACAAAGAACAAAGGAGTGAGGTACATGATGATCCTGTGCATCATCTATCAAAGGAGCAGAACCTTGACTTTGGAATCTTCAGAGGCTTGGAAACATGGAACCTCGTAATAATGCATCCGAATATTGGAAATTGGTTATTCAGATTTTGAACGATTGGAAACGTCCCAGAAATGGTGTGGGTGATTGTGGGGGCTGATATGGGTTTATTGAGAGTACGGGCCATAACAGATGTAGAACAAGCGGCCTTTGCAGGGCTCAAAACAAAGTTCATGGCAGCATCTGTCCTCAGGTTTGCTGACAATTTGCCCTTACCAAGTAGAAGCAGATAGCTCTGACATTGCCACGGGGGCGGTCCTTTTGCAGCAGTCACATGAGGATGGCAAGTGGCACTCATTATTTGAAAAGCATCTCCCTAGTAGAAAGGAACTATGAGATCTACGACAAGGAGATGCTTGCGATCATCTGGGCCTTGGAAGAATGGAGACACTTCTTAGAGGACACTGAACACTGTCAAAATCTGGACAGACCATAAGAATCTAGAGTACTTCCAATCTTCAAAGAAGTTGAACCGGTGACAAGCCCATTGGTCCCTCTACCTCTCATGTTTCAACTTTGATCTATGGCACCGACCAAGAGTAATGATGGGGAAGTCTGATGAACTCTCATGTCATTTGAATCATGGATTGGGAACAGGTGACAATAGTGACCTAGTCTTGCTTCGGCATGAGCTGTTCACAATACAGGCACTCGAGGGAGTAGCTCTAGAGGGAGAAGAGCAGGGGATCACCCAAGAACTGAAGAAGCACTAGGTGAAGGGATGCTAGAGGACGAGGTGATGGAAGCCGTGAGAAAGCTGCGAGAAGCAGGAGGGAGATCATTAGTTTCAGCTGAATGGGCAGAGGATGATGGGCTTTGACCTTCCAAGGCAAGGCATATGTTCCGGATGTGGGAGGCCTCTAGCAATGGATTGTAGCCCACCACCACAACTCTAAGATAGCTGGACACCCTGGCCATTGGAAGACCCTTGAGCCTGTCTCCCAAAACTATTGGTGGCCCCACATGTGTTGGTACATTGGCAAGTATACCAAGACATGCGATCTGTGCCTGTGGACAAAGGCCCAGAGACAGCAGCCTGCCAGGGAACTCTACCTGCTTCCAATCCCCAAGGCACGGTGGGATACCATAAGTGTAGACTTCATAGTAGAACTCCCCAATGTGCATGGGTATGATGCCATGATGAATGTGGTAGACTCAGTGTCCAAGCAGGCACAATTCATACCAACTCACATGATGGTGATGCCAGCCAGAGCAGTGCAACTCTTCCTACACCATGTATGGAAGCTACACAGGTTGCCGAGGGTGGAAGTGTCTGATTGAGGGGTTCAATTTGTCTGTGAGTTTACCCAGAAACTCTACCGCTTACTAGGCATTCACCTGGTAGCTTCCACAGCCTACCACCCACAGATGGATGGTCAAACCGAATGGATGAACCAAGAACTGGAACAGTACCTCCGCCTCTTCGTCAATGAGAGGCAAGATAATTGAGATGATCTTTTCCCCTGGCCGAGTTCCAGTATAACAATCAGTTTTATGCTTCGATGTTATATCCGCGATATGACTCCGACATCCCGGACATCCGATACAGGGCGCTACGAAAGAACCCTACTCCGAACCAAGTCCGAGCCTACATTCCCACCTCCGAGTCCGACCAGCATCGTTAGCCTCGGACCTCGGACATCTTCCTTTCTCGTCGAACAATAAGTTTTATTGTAACACCAATGTATATTTCTCTTGTACTCCGTTTCGTTCATCTTATTGTTCTCTTGATCATTCCTAATTAGTTACAATAAAGACCGTATGTATAAATACCTCCAGACTTCTGTACTATACCTTAGTTCGAATATCGACTTGTATTCCCACTCACTCTTGAACTCCGAAAACTTATCTTCTCCGAACCTCCGAAATAAAGGACTGACGATCAAGGAGGGCGCAACATCAAAGTTGAAGCCAAGTCCTTACGACTCCGAACACACGACTCGGACCGACTTATGTCAGCTCAGACCTGATGCGAACTCGGACGCTAACATTCGATCCATGAGTCCCCCTTCTTGTTAGATATGGGCTGACACCCATGCATGGAGTTCGAGCCATACCAACCCCCATCCTGCCTTGAATCTGTGAACAAGTTCAAGGAGCAGATGGAAGGAGCACTTTTGGAAGCAAAGGCAGCCCTGGTAAAGGCGAAAGATGACATGGCAACCTATTACAACTGCAAATGCCAGCCAACACTGACATTCATACCAGGCAACAAGGTATACCTCAATGCAAGCAATATTCGCACTAATCAGCCTGTCAGGAGACTACCGGTTTATTCCCTTTTCTTCCCTTTTCTTCTCTTTTCTTCTCTTTTCCTCCCCTTATTCCCTTATTTTCCTTATTCCTTTTACTTCTATTATTTCCTTAATCTTCTTCTGTCTTCCTTGTTGATTGTGACAGCTTTGTTATGTCACAGTCACAGTAGCTATACAGTCACTGCTTAGGTAAGGGGGTTCTTTGGTTCTTCTCTTCTGGACCTCCCTACCAGGTAAGCAGCTTACATGTATTTAGCTACATTGCCTTTATATATTTACTTCTGGACCTCCCTACCAGCGTGCCACCCAAGGGTAGAACACCTGAGTAGGTTGCCCTTACACGGCCATCCAAGAAGTTAGCACACAGGTGACTCGGCCCCTACCTTGTTGAGGAACAAGTGGGGTCTCACGCATACCGACTTCGACTCCCGAGAGCCTTGAGTTGTCTTCACCCAGTCTTCCTGGTTGTCAAACTTACACTGGCTCTGGCTGACCCCAACCCAGGTAGATGACAGCCCCTTCTAGCACAACCGATCCTTGTTGATGAAGCGGAACACTTCGAGGTCAAACAAGTACTCGACAGTCAGATGAGAGCAAACTGGCTGCAGTTCCTCATCAAATGGAAGGGTTACAGCTACAAAGAGAATTCTTCGGAAAATGAAAATGATGTCCAGGCCCCTGACCTCATTGCTGACTTCTACCATTGGCACCCGGGTTCCCCATGTCGAATCCACACCATGGAAGTATCCACCTTCAGATCTCACACACTAGTCCTGCCTGTAGGGATCAATGCATCAGGTATACCACATTCTAGAGGGGGATGATGTCAGGAGAACCCCCAATAACAAATCCTGACCAACACCACCCCACCCATACTTCATACCCATAGACTGAGAACTGTTTGGCCCTGTTAAATCCGCATGTCGGTGCTTAGCTAGAGGCTTCCGGAAGGGTTTCCAGAGGGTTCTAAGTGGTTTCCGAGGGGAGGGTTCGTACTCCAGAGACAGAAAGACTAGGGGTCGGACTCGGGGTTGGAATCAGAATAGGGACGGGAGTTGGAAGCGCCGGGGGTCTTGAGACTGTTCGCGGTATAGGGTGATACAAGTGGTTCGAAGTCACAGGGACTTGGCTTCAACTTATGTGTTGCGCCCTCCTTGATCATCTGTCCCTAATTTCGGAAAGTCAGAAAGTTTACCGGAACTTAATCAGAAACTACGATGCAGAGTTAAGTCGATATTTGTACTGGTGAATAGTCCAGTCGACTGGTGACTTATATACATGTATCTAGCCTTGTACTATCTTTTTACCAAGTAAAGACAAGGGGGGGGAAGAGAGTACAAGGGGCAATATAGAACAAAACACAAGGAGTGAGGTACGTGGTGATCTTGCACGTCATCTATCAAAGGAGCAGAACCTTGACTTCGGAATCTTTGGAGGTTTGGAAACACGGAACCTCGGAATGATGTATCCGTCAGGGGATGACCCTCTTTAAACTCCGATCCAACTCCGAGGTTCCATTTCAAACTCCGATCAGCTCCGAGGCCTGATATAGGTCTGAAGTCCTACTTCAACCTCCGACCAATGCCGAGGCTAAGAGGCCCAGAAACCACCGAGTGGAGACAGAAAAGGTCTTAACACATGATGATTAGAACTCAGAGAAAATACCCGAGTTTCGGACTTAGTACCAGGAGATTGGCTCTACAAACTCCGATGTATTGATTTGTAAGCTAGTGCACAGACCACCCATATAAAGGGTATAAAAGAGGCTCACCAGCAGCGGGATCCTTAGACTTTCCTCTTTGGATTCCCCCTGCTTAGGTGAGGACTCCACATGTATTTAGGTAGTAGATAATTAAATAATTTTGGATTCCCCCTGCTTAGCTCACCTTCGAGATATACCTTGGGGCTGTAAGAGGGTTGCCCTTACAGTATCGGACATCCGGAAATCGGTTATTCAGTCTTGAGCGATCGGAAAGGTCCCAGAAATGGTGCAGGTGGTTGTGGGGTTTAATATGGGTTTATTTGGCGGCATGGGCCATAACAGTATCCCTCCACTAGGACCGAGCCCTCGAGGTCCTAAGCTCTAATTGGAGTGGTAATTAAGATGGACATTACTGTGGGAGTTCTTTTGACGGTTTCCTGAGATGTTTTGATCGATAAGCACTGATGGTCCATTTGTCTATAAAAAGGGGGTGTTCCCAAAACTGGGAGGGGCCTTTCCTCAATGGAGAACATGGATCCGCAACCTTCGGAAAACCTCAGGGATTTCTCCCTCATCCCCCTCTATGGTTCAGGGACAAGTGAGGAGCATTATTTGCACATCCTTGATGAGGAGTTTATCATTCTTTGCGACCGTACTATCAAGGTCCATGACTACTATGGTGAGTGGTGCTTGTCGGAGTCTCCCTCTTTCTGATTTCCATAGCGAGCCATTATCACCATCCGGAGATGTTCCTTGTCAGGGTCCGGAGCAGGATGAGACTTCTGGCAAGTTGGGGGCAGGAGTGAGTGGGCCAGAGGTACTTGGGCATATTTCCATGTACCTGTCTCGTTTGGATAAGTACTGGGAGGACCTGCACCAACTCTTGGACCTCTTCGGGTGGTATCATCATTGTCTGTCCAGCTTGACAACTACTGGGATTGGTTTGAAGGATGTTGTCAAGCCCCGGATACCAAGCTCTGGTTCACTCGGTAATACCGACCGAACAACCCTTGCCTTTGTTCCCACACACCAGTGACAAGGCATCCCTCGCCAGTACATGGTCTCGGTCCGGTACATTCGGTTCATTAATTGGTTCACTTTCCTCATCCCATCCCCTCTATCCTTTGTCATTCTGTTA
>QLPG01051240.1:0-13652 GCA_003314385.1 Gomphus sp. MG54 | reverse complement strand
CCCTTCTTCAGCAATATAGGTCCTCACGGCATCGTCATCCGTCCCAGGCTGTAACCAGATCGCTGGTATATCGAGGCTTTTCGCTTCCTTTAAAAGAGACAAAGTGATTCTAAGAAGTATATATGTGTGAAGAGCAGAGTCAAAAAAGCCTGATCAACCACTAACGCAGGCGGAGTGACTATCGAGACGGAAGTCGTTGAGGGCGAAGGAAGGTCAGATAATTTGCGTAAGGTATTTATTCCTTCAAGAGTATCTTCCTTCTGGGGGACATCTCCATGAGTTTGGAGGACAGATTTTGTGTTTTCATTAAGCATTGCAAGCTCACGGGGTGTATTGGTGTGACTACTTTGTCATGGGCTTTGTACCACTTGAGTATCTGGGACACATGTTGAAATAATAAGAAATCAGTCGTGATGGTAGTAATACTACCTTTGTGCCGAACTTGTTTTGATCTTTGCTTGCTCCGACGACTGCGAACTGCGGGGACGAGAAGAATCTTCTTTGAAGTTGCTCAACAGTGTCCATAATAGCGTTCTGTGCTGGAGTCGAGAAGGACAGCCTAATGATACTAGGCTTGACAAACGTTGCAAAGAAAGCGATGCTGTTACTAATTGACGTGAAATGAAGGTGAGTGGGAACCCGTTTTCGTTATATAAGCAGATAGGTCTGTGAAAAATCTAGGTCGTCTTAGTGCTTCTTGATAGTACGTTATGTAAGGGTTGTTTATTGTTATAGGAAAATATGGAAAGTCGAAAAAGCCTACTGTACTTTCTCGAAGGTAAACATATATATACCACACATATATACCACATTCTTTGTAGGTGCAAAGTTTGATCATATAATCAAAGTTTGATGAGAGAACCTGCCGAAGCGCGTCTGTGGCTTGGTCTTTACTCCTTAGCTCATTCTGCAGACATGGGCATCAAACCTAGTAACACATTGCATTGTTAATGGTCTTAATAACTGTTGGTGGATTCCCCCTGTTTCTGGCAATGTTAGTAAGAGAGCATATTGATGAAATTAGGATTGTCATCTTATCTCATTAAAGACTACAGCTATGTTCCCTGGTGGGAAGTGTGGCAATGTTTATGAGGTTTGGAAGGCACAGCACATAAGCTGAAGCCAAGCCCTACTCCAAACTTTGTGGAGGTTACAACTTCACCAAATCTACACAAGAACCTTGCTTGTGGTCATTCATAATGTTTGAGCCTTGGTCTTAACAAAAATATCCTCCTTTGATCTTTTCATGTTTGAGTTAACTTGTGTATAGCATCAAAAGGCCTACATATAGTTCATGAATGTAAGTATAGTCTATGAACTTGATAATCAGACTTGTTAAATCCACATGTCAGGCACTTAATAACAGATTCCGAAAGGTTCTGAAAGGGTTTCCAAAGGGATTCCATTGGGGGTGGGGGATCCTGAGGGCTGAGGGGGTTGAGGGTCATAGGTTGGGGGTCAAAGAAATGGAAGGGGCAGAAGGTGGATGACAAAGTGCCAGGGCTTACATAGGTGGTTGGTCAGTTTGTGGTGAGGGCTTGTACAATTAGTTATACAAGTGTTCAAAGTCAGAGGGACTTGGCTTCAACTTATGTGTTGCGCCCTCCTCGATCATCTGTCCCTTATTTTGGAAAGTCAGAAACACACAAGAGGCTAAATCAGAATTAGGCCAGAACTTAAGTTAGAAGCTAGATGAAAATTAAGTTGATATTTGTACTGGCAAACAATCCAGTTGACTGGGGGGTTATATACATGTAAACTACCTTGGATTTTCTACGGTCTGGTCTAAAGACAAGAGGAGGGAGAAAATACAAGGGGTCAATAGAAAACAAAGAAAAAGGGAGCAAGGTAAGCGGTGATCCTTTGAGATGCCTGCTGTGGAAGTGAAATCATAGTTACAGAATTGGATCTTTGGGATTTCAGAACTATAGGTTTGTGAAAGGAATTGCAGAAAAGGTGGTTGGGAGATTGTTTTTGATAATCATGGCCGGAAAATCCCTGGAAGGGTGCAGGCAGTTGCATGGACTGTAATAGGTTCATTTGAGGGGCATGGGCCATAACAGTATCACCCCACTAGGACTAAGTCCTCAAGGTCCTACACCTATTCATGTGGTGAATCAGGTGGAAAAGGACATGGGAATTTTCTTAGGCATTTTGGAATGTAATAGGTGTTTCCTGAGTGCCCATAATCCATTTCCTATAAAAATGGGGGTTCTTCTTCCCTAGGGAGTCCCTCCTGCATTTTCCCATGTTGAGCTTTGAACAGGAACTCAAAGTGGAACTTTCAGAGCAGGCTCAGGCCTATGAGTCCAAGTTTGTGGAGAAGAAGCATTGGTTGAAGGAGGAAGGGGAGAAAAAGAGGGAGGAAGCCCAGAAAGCTAAGGAGGTTCAGAAGTTGGTGGAAGCTCAGCGGTTAGAGGAGCTGAAGAAGGAGGAGGATTGGAAGGCTGAGGAAAGGAGGATTGTGGAAGAGAAAAGATTTGCAGAAGAGAAAAGGGTTGCAGAAGAGAAGTGGATTGTGGAGGAAGCATGTATAGAAGAGGAAAGAATGATTCTGGAATGTGCACTCCTGGAAGAGGTTTGGAAGATGGGGGAGCAGCAGGAAGTAGGGGAAGATGGGCAGCCTTGGGAAGGTATTGCCACCTCATTGGGTTCTGGGGATGGAAATGTCCCCCAAAAAACCACTAGTGAGGATGGTATTTCCTTATTGTCAAGTAGCACTCCCTCTGTTTTGGATGCTGTCCTATCACCAGCTTGTGGGAATTCCAAGGGTGATGAGGATGCCCCTATAAATTTTCCCATGGTGGCACCCAGTACTTCTGTGTAAGAGGTGGAGAAGGACCATTGATCTCATAGGGAGGAGCAGGGGTGAATCTCCAAAGCCCAAAAATCTTTTGAAAACCATCTGGTTTGTGAGGCTCAGGCTGTTGGGAGGGAGGTGGGTCTTGGACCCTTTGAGTCCAGTGGTTGGGAACTGACTCAACAATGGCCCGATCTATATCATCAGGTTACTGCTCTGGAGGTCCTTTCGTTGTTGGGAGGAAGGTCTTGCAATTATTGCCACAAGCAGGGAAGAGACTGCAAGTAGACCACATGGGTCAAAACCAGTATACCCTGTCAGAATAGTAGGATGAAGTATAAGATTGATGGGGTGTCGGTTGTTGGGGGAGTTTCTCAGAGAAGTGGCCTTGAGAGGAGATGGAGGTGCCCAAAGTGTCTTCCTTAAAGAAGAAGCTTGAGGTGGTGGTTCCTTCAATCTCACAGGTTGGGTGTGCAGAGATGGTAGCTGTCTTGAAACAGATCCAGGACTGTCTGGCCTGACTGGAAAGTTAGCATACTCAAATTGTCAACTGGCTTGATGACCTTGTGGACAAGGTGAAGTAGAGATCAGATGCCTCCAGAATGCATAATGCCATTTTAGCAGATGATTGGAGGCATTGAGATCAGAGGTGTCAGAGTCATGGAAAGTTCTGGAGTCCTCAGGAGGAAGGGGGCCAGATGCCCTGGTTGTATGAGTTGGAAGGAGAGGATTTGTCAGGCACCAGTATTGTCCACAATGATTGGGAATAGGACAATAAGATGTAAACAAGGATAGGATAATGAAATATGGCTGAGCATAAAATAATAGGAGTGTGAACAAAAATAGAACAATAGGAAATGGCTGAATGTAAAACAATAGGGTCATGACCGAAAATAAGTGAATAGAAAATATCCTGAGGTGAAACAGGAAAAAGGAAGGATTGGGAATAGAAGAATACACAAGGGTAGAAGGGATGAAATGAAGGAAGTGGACCAAATGATGAACTGAATGTACTGAACCCAGACCATGTACTAGTGAAGAATGACTTGTCACTGGTGTATGTGATTAACTGATAGAGGTCATTCAGTTGGTACTACCAAGTGAACCGAGGCTCAGCATCATATACTTGACAGGATCAGATATCCAAAGCAGGAAGATCTGTTGGGGTAGCAGACCTAGTACCAGGGCTAACCAAGTAAGAAAGGAAAGGGCAAGGAGGTAGAAAAGCCTAAAGGGGAGGTTCTGGTACTGAGGCTGAAGAGGTGTTTGTTCGAGGACTTTGACCCCACCAGCTCTGATCTGGACTTAGAGAACCCCTAGTAGCTTGTTTTGTAAATAAAGTATTGAAACATGACTCATCCTATATGCTTGAAAGGAGTGACATCTGGGTTGTGATGGTCCTTGAAGAATGATTTGTTTCTGGGGTCATTAAGTCATGTTAGGGTAAGATCCTAATTAGAGGTTGACAAGTGTTCCAAGCAGATGTCTAGAGTTTTGGAGAGTCAGATTGAGTGGTTTTGTTTCTGATTGTCTTTTTGTCCAGGGCAACTGAGTTGATACTAGTGTGGTTGTCCCCCTCTTTAGGATAGATGTCCCATTATCTCACTAGGTTTTCCTAATGTTGGAATGAAGGGTGGGCATAGCACTGAAGGGTCATGGGTTTGTCGTCCAGACGTTCTGTGGAGATTCAAAGGATGTCCTGCAATTCTCAAACATCCATGGTTAAATCCATGTCAACAGTTCAGTGATAGGAATTAACAAGGTTATTAACAGATTCTATTCTGGAAGGAAATGATCTACAGAGTTTTGGTACCATTTATCTATGAAACAGTAGGGGTTCCATGTTGGTTTGCTAAGTGAATTTTTTTGGAGGGTCAGATTGAGCACTGAGTGGAAACTGTTGGCTTGGTGGTACCAAGAATCAGTTGGGGGTGGAGAATCTGAACAAAGTATTACTCAATACCCTGTTGATCAATGGATCATAGTAGGTGAGCAAATTATGTCCAAGGATGGCTGAGCAACTAAAATCTGACAGATTTTCAGAGGGTTGGAGTTGTTTCCATCAAACAGATAGAAATTTCAATGATTGTTTGCAGGTGTAAAGAGGACATCAGAATTATGATTACAATGTCAGAGGTCTGACAAAGTTCTGGAATGTTCAGGATTTTTGCAAGAGTGGATGCATTGTTTTTTTTTTGCTCTGTAGTTATGCTGTTGGTTCCTAACATGTCTAACTGGTACTAGAGTTGGAGGTCTGTGATTCTATTCCTTTGATTCTGAAGTGTCTATATCTTTGGAGTCTTCTTTGTTCTCTTCTGCTATAGAGGCAGCATGCCCCTTAGTGGCTGTGGTGGTGGGTTTGAGGCATTCTTTGGCCATGTGGCCCAACCTGCTACAGAAGAGGCAAAGATTTTGTTCAAAGTGGCATTGTCACTCCTGTGGTGTAAGTTTTCCATCCTTACCAAGTTTGGATGATAGGTCCATAGTAGTCTTGCTACCACCAGATGGGTTCATGGGTTGGCCATTGTTGGCCATCTTATTGCCCAAGTTAGGGACTGGATACAGATTGGTAGGGCTTTTCCTTTGTTGTAGGGGTGGTTGGCAGGTTGGGTTGAGGTAGATTCTCTTGCAACTTCTGTTCAACGTTCCTGATAACAGGCATCGATAGACTGGGACAGGAGGTGGAGTTGGGATAGGGAGTGGGGTTTCCCTACTCTGGAGATCTCATCCTTGATTCTGCTAGGAAGCCTGTTGTAGAACTGGTAACGGAGTGTGGTGTTGCCTCAATAGATGTGGATGGTGAGTTGGTTAAACTCAACCACATATTTTGTGATGTGCTAGGTGTCACACATGCAGAGGTTCTTAAGGTCAGCTTCAGCCTCTCCTTCTGGGTCATGGGGGCCAGAGTTGGTTTTGAGTTCAGAAACAAAGTTGTCATAATTGTAGAGCCAGAGTGACTTGTTGTAGGAGGTGAGGGCTGGTTCAAACCAGTCCAGGGCAGTTCCAATCAGATATGACAGTATGTAAGTTACCTTGGCAGTGTCAGAGTCCAAAGTGTCAGGGCAATCATGGAAGTTCAGGTTGCACTGTATAAGGAACACTTGTAATTTTCTTGAGTCAGATACATTAAAGGTGTCTGGATCCCAGACCTTAGAATGGGGAGCTGACTTCTTGGGGCTTGTCAGATTGCTTGCCAGCATGGTGATGGCCTTGGCGAGGTTGGGCACATTGTTTGAATATATGGAAGGGGCCCTTCCTGGTCATGTGGGGGATGGTGATGATGCAGAGGGTGGTGCAGCAGAGGGTGGTGCCACAGAGGGTGGTGCCAAGGTTGGTGGCACTACAGAGGGTGGCATTTGATGGGTTGCTGAGGGGGGGGGGGGGTTGTTCTGAGAAACAAGGAATGGGTTGGTTGTGTTCGAGCGCATGCATAGGTCATGCTCGATACTCTGGAATCTGATGATGGCTTGAGGAGGTGCAGAGGTCTGAGGTGTCTGGAAGCTGGGTCAGTCCTGGAGAATGAAAGTATGATGGAGGGAGGCCTGGGTAATTATCTGTAGGGCTTGTGTGCACGTGGTACATCTCATGACGATTGTATGAATTTACTGTTGAATCCACATGTCAGGTGCTTAATAACAGATTCTGAAAGGTTCTGAAAGGAATTTTAAAGGGATTCGATGGGGGTTGGGGGATCTTGAGGGCTGGGGAGGTTGAGTGTCATAGGTTGAGGGTCAAAGAAATGGAAGAGGCAGAAGGTGGATGACAAAGCTCCAGGACTTAGGTGGTTGGTCAGTTTGTGGTGAGGGCTTGTATGATTAGTTACATAGGTGTTTGAAGTCAGAGGGACTTGGCTTCAACTTACATGTTGCACCCTCTTCCATCATCTGTCCCTTATTTTGGAAAGTTAGAAATGTGCAAGAGGCTAAATCAGAATTAGACCAGAACTTAAGTTAGAAGCTGGATGCAAATTAAGTTGATATTTGTACTGGCAAACAGTCCAGTCGACTGGCGGGTTATATACATGTAAACTACCTTGTATTTTCTACGGTCTGGTCTAAAGACAAGGAGAGGGAGGAAATACAAGGGGTCAATAGAAAACAGAAAACAAGGGAGTAAGGTAAGCAGTGATCCTTTGACATGCCTGCTGTGGAAGCAAAATTGTAGTTGTGGAATTGGATCTTTGGGATTGTGGAACTATGGGTTTGTGAAAGGAATTATGGAAAAGGTGGTCAGGAGATTGTTCTTGATAATCGCAGCCAGAAAATCCCCAGAAGGGTGCAGGTGGTTGTGTGAACTGTAATAGGTTTGTTTGAGGGGCACAGGCCATAATAAAACTGAAGTAGAAACAGTAGGAGTACATTATCTTTCTCTAGTAGAGCATAGCTTTGTCTCTTAACATAGGTATCACTTTGATTATAGCATGTGTGAGATGTATGGCTAAAATATTACTTGACCTGAAAGTGTGCCATATAGCTGCCAAAATCCTTTCCTTGACATATGTATCATACTCTTAGTATTTTTAATGGACTGGGTACAAAGAGTTTATGAGAAACATTGCTATTTTTCAACATGGTAAGTTGATGTCCAAGGTTTACAATCTCAGTTCCAATCTCATTGATATGAGTCTAATCAAGATGTATATATTGATAAAATGTGTCAGGCACCGGTAATGCCAACAATGCATGGGCTGGACACTATTGCAATAGTGCCAGCTTCATGATGTTAGCAGGAATTGGCCAAGTTCTGGAGACCGATTGGGGTGGCTTGGCTTCAATGTACTCATGCATTGTGCCCTACTTCTATGCATGCCACTGATTTCAGACAGAAGAGGTACCTGGGAGGGTGCTGAAAGTGTCAGCCTGAGTAAAGGACTTCAGATGGGAGAAGGGGAGATAAGGAGGTGTATGCCAAGTTGATTTCCAGAATGAGAGAACATCTACATCCATGTACTACTTATATAGGTTAAAAAGTGAGATGTAAAATCAGGGTGGCATAAGGGATGGAGAACAATAAGGTATGGAGACCATGTGGAAGTATCATGCACAGTGATTAAGAATAGAATAAAGGAATGTAAATGAAGTTAGAATAATGAAAATAAGATAATAGAAATGTGGCCAAGAATAAGATAATAGAAAGTGACCAAATATAGAACAATAGGGTCATGGCCAAGGATAAAACAATAGTGAAATGTCCCAAAGTGTAATGGGCTGAAAAATAAGGGATAAACGGGGTGGGATTAATGGATAGTGAATGGGGGAAGAGTGGATGATGGATTGGAATGGGGAATATGGATGGTGAATGTGCCAAGCCGAGACTGACGTACCAAGTGACATATGTGTGGCTTAGTCACTTGTGTGTAGAATTAGACTGATTGTTCAGTCAGCACTGCCGAGTTACTGGGTACTTGGTCTGTGTACTTGACAAAATGTCAGTTTAATCCATTGGTAATAGCCTTATGTTTACCTCTGGGTTTGGAGTCATCATTAGAGGTTTAGGGTTTGAGTTACTAGAAAAAATATTGTTTATACTATTGACAAAATTTTCATCTTTATTAAACACTATAGGTAAAATATAAGTACTGTTATGAGTTTTAACACTATAATGAGAAGTTAACTTTAAATCAGCAAAAGCTAAAACATATGTATATGTTGTCTTGGTTTACTATATGCTCAAACTGTATGGCCCTATTTTTATTCTAAAAATATAACAATGGAAACTGTTAGGGAAAAGCTACTATGATACCAGAGTCTTTCTCATTTGTATGTATTGGGCAAGCAAAATTTCATTGCTGTTACTGCCACTCTCTTGCATGGTAGACCGACCTGGGCTGTGCTTAAGCTGGTAGAAGCAAATAACTAAAGCAAATGCACTAACTAAGGTTTTATAGGGAAGTGGAAAGGGTAGGTAAAAATAAAACAGAAGAGACTTGTAGACTGTGGTCATCAAGTGCTCTTGTAAGACACTGTGAGGTGAATTGAAAAGGGAGCTCATTACCTATTGAGTGCCCTTGTGAGAAACTGTGGGGTGGAAAAAAGCTATACTAATATGTGTTTATATACCTATCATTGTGGATTGTATGGATGTTGAACAAAGGTGGATATTGAACAAAATGCAGATATCAAACAAAGGGAAAATATTAAACAAAAGGTTGTGCTTTGAGCTGATCACATGCCTCCTCAAGAGAACATGGGCAAAACTTTTGTCCAAAACATCTCTCTCATTTGTATATGATTTGGTAAGCAAAATTTTATTGCTATTGCTGTCACTCTCTTGTGTGATCAGACAGACTCAGGCCATACTAAAGCCATTGGAAAGGTGAGATGAAGGGTAGGATGCCTGGGAGTTTGAGCAGCAGGAATCACCCAATGAAGACATGTGGAGAGATCAAGGATGTGTGAACAAGAGAATTCAATGTACAGCTTATAAGCATCACTCTATTCATTTATATTCATTTTGCTTCACTTTGGTATACCCCAGTTATGTATGGGCATATATATCCACTCCCTATGTCCATTCTCTGTGTCTCTTTATTTTAGTTTATATTTTTTATGTTACCCTGTTCCCTACTATGGTAATCTATCCCTATCTCTTTTGACTGTATAGGTAGCACATCATCTTGTATGTATTCTCAATTCAGAATATCAACTAAGTTCAACTACATATGTATATTTCCTCTATGTCATTATCCATGTTTGGTACTAACACTCTCAGACCTCTCTCAAACACCATCCAAAATCTAGTAGCAGAAGGGATTGGAGGGCATAATGCAAGAATATTGAAGCCAAGCCATATCCATCTGTCAAGTACATGTACTGAGATTCTGGTAATTTGGCAGTGCCGACCAAGCAGTCAGTCTATGCCCACACACAAGTGTCCAAGCCACATACAAGTCACTTGGTATGCCGGTCATGGCTTGGCACATCTACCATCTACATTCCCCATCCCTACCCCTTGTCCACTTTGCCTCATTCACCATCCATTAATCCTACCCCATCTATTCCTTATTCCTCAACCCACCCTACCTCAGGACATCCTGTCCTTGTTTTATCCTTGGCCACTACCCTATTGTTTTATAGTCAGTCACTCCCTATTGTCCTATCCTTGGCCACATTCCTATTATTCTATTTTCATTGTCCTATCTCCGTTTACATTCCTCCGTTCTATTTTTGCTCATTGTAGACAATACCCACATGCTGTGCATACCTTATTGTTCCACATTTCTTATTCCACATGTCGCTTCTTAACCTATATAAGTAGGACATGCATGTACATACTTCCTCATTCTGGGTATCGACTAGGCTTAGGCCCCTTTACCTTCCCTTCCTCCTGTAAAGTCTACTTGGGCCAGTACCTTTAGCACTCTCTGAGTATTCTTTCTGTTCCAAATTGGTGGCACACACAGAAAGTAGGGCACAATGCATGAGTATGTTGAAGCCAAAGCCACTACTTCTGGCTTATAGGATTTGGCCATTCCTGGCCTGCATTTTTGGCTTTACCAAGGCTTGACACTATCTCAGATCATTGGATTGAATCAAATCCACCTGCATTTGATTGAAGGCATTATTACACTAGTGTCCCAAGATCACACACTTAACAGAAAATTGTAGAAACATTTTGGGAGTGGATAAATAATAGTGAACACACATTAAATGGCCATTTGACAACTTATTAACTTGGCTTGACTTAAATTGATGAAAATGGCATGGGAGGTGCTATTAAGAACTGAAAGTATATAGGTATAATATTTCCTGGTAAAATCTCCCATTGTTATAACAATGGCAAGGTTCATAATAGAAGTTGGCTTCAACTTGTGTGTTGTGCCCACCAGACTTTATTAGGTTCCAATTTCATATTACCAAGGGTGGAAATGAGATGGAAGTGAATGCAGGAATCTTAGTTGATTTCTGACTAAAGCATAGACTAATGAACATATAGGGTTTTATACCAATTCCTTATCTATGAAGAGTCTATATCAAAAGGAAATGGATTCCTATACTAGATGAGAAATGTGAGGATCAAAAACACAATAGAATATAAGTGTTCTAATAGTATTTCTGAGGTAGAATGGAAAAAGAAATGTCATTCTGTTGCCCAACAGAGTTACCATAAGAGGAATGTAGCAACAGATCAAGTAACAGAAATGAGCAATTGCAAAGTGGAATATGAATAAGCAAAGTGGATCAGAAATATGAATGGAAATATAAAAGCAATGTGAGCAAACTTATACTATAAACAGATGTGCAAGCATATGGTGTAATGGACATAATGGGGTGCAGCAATATAGTGTAGCAAGTGATGCCAAGATAGAATAGGCTATAAACACAAGTGAGGCAGGATTGAATGAGGTCTAGAACATGTGGCTAGAATAGGCAATAGGCTAAATGACCAAATATGGTAGATGGGACATCAGTGAGTGAATCCTAATAGTGTATATATGCACCCACATGACTAAGCTCAGCTTGAAAATGGCTTGAAAAATTGCCCAATAATGCACAGTCATTGTCTTCATATCATGAACTTATTACAAATCTCATAAATAGCATTATATTCATAAATTATATTTGCTTATTGTTGGCAGTTTTTGCCATGAATATATTCATTAAGGTGTGTTTCTTACCATGTACTGTATTCAGAAACCTATCCACTCACCTACAGGACTCAAATTATTTGAATCTACTTGTTTATATACTAACTATCCAAATAATAGGCTGTCTGTGAGCTACAATGATTATTGATCATATCTGTGACACATTACAGAAATGCTTATAGAATTAAAAAATCTTTATATCTAGAAGATTGCCACATTATATGTTACCAAGCTCTAGGTATTGATAATGGGCCTGTGAAGCAGTTAGAGGATATGGTATCAGATCCCATAGTCAGTTTAAATTTCCCAGCCTACATGCCACAAGGTGTTGAGATTGGCCATATTGGGTGTGATAACCAGGAGGCTATGTATTGCTGCTCAGATACTTGGCAGGCTGAATATTACCACGGCTCCCCACAGAACAGAGTTATTGACAGGGGCTGGCAGTGGCCACATCTCTTGGACCTCCTCCCTCAAGCACACCCAGTCTGACTAAAGTTCTCATCAGACCAATCAAGGCAATAGCAGTGAATCACGGGTCCTCTGATGACAATTTCAAATAAAATTGGATGCTATGTAATTCATTTTCCAGCATATTTATAATATTATATGTTGTAATCCCCTGTCATGGAGGAAGCCAAACTGTGGCCAAGATGGCAACTACAGTGACTGAACCCACATCACTTGTTCAGCGTCAAAAGAGGCGACCGGCAACCTGATACCGACCTGATCATCACTGACTCATCAGGTTCGGGCGCTTGGTATCAGGTCGGTCCTGATCGGAGATTTACTGCTTTCGAGTGACGTCATAAAATTCAAATTCGGAGCCCGGCCTCTGAGGTCTCGAACATTGAACGCTTGCGAATGGAGACCTTGGAGGTCACTCGCTGATAGGCGAGCAA
Organism: Gomphus sp. MG54; assembly: GCA_003314385.1. NCBI lineage: Eukaryota > Fungi > Basidiomycota > Agaricomycetes > Gomphales > Gomphaceae > Gomphus > Gomphus sp. MG54. Next base: position 1,363 of record QLPG01051240.1, on the reverse strand, counting down.
TGGTTCATGTTTTATATACATATATTCTTGTGATCTTTTCAGTTTACTGAAAAAAAAAATCAGACAAAAAAAAAGATGGGACTCTATAATGTGACGAGCCCGATCGTAGATTCCTTTCCTTTGATTTAAGACAAGTTGGGGAGTTCTCAAGTGAACACTTTATTTGTTAATAGCGTTGACCTACTGACATTCAACATTACTCTGGAAAAAAATCCATAGCGCGACGCACCGGGACCTGTGCCTAGCCGAGACGTTTCTAGTGTATGCTGATGAGTGTGAGGCGGTGAGCGCGGGTGAGGCGCTATGGGGACTACTAGCAGCGGGGCCAGTCCGTTTGTGCTCCATGTGGCGTACCTCAGTCATCATGTGCGGCAGGCGGCCATCATCATCGGCCTACATTACCGACCAGAGATGGGCGACAAACCAAAAAAAAAACAATTAAAGCAGACTCGGTGTGGAACAGAAATAGAAACCATCTCCTTGCTGTGTCGGGTTCGGCGGCAGACAGTTCTACATGACTTGCGGGCCTTAATCTAGAAGAGCTGTCAAAAAATATGAGGACACCAGACTGAGCGCAGGTCTTCTGATGTCCACTGTGGCTGGAAGTGAGTTCGTGTTCGCTGGCATGTCTTCGCCATGGAGGGAAAGAAAAACGGAGTGGCAAGCGGTTTCATTGGTGCCACCCGTCTAGTGCGCAGGCACCAGCGACTAAATATGACATAAATAGCCGTAGTCACGCAATCTCAACCAAACAAAGGATTGAGAGAAGTCGAATAATGGATTCGTCAGTGTTCGCCGGACTCCCGCAGACGTACGCGTGTATGTATGGTGATTAATATTGGGTGAGTTGGCTAATTTATCACATTTGACTTGGTTTCCAGGATAATTCCAATTGTACGTCACAGGCACTATTCAAGTTTCAACGGTGGGCATTCAAAACCTCTGCGGTTCAAGTGCCGTGCCACAATTATCCACCGTTCATTTGAAATTGTTAGGTGTAGCTGTGCTGGATAGGAGGTTCCTAGTTCAGGATCTTTGTTTAGAACATTGCCAGGACCCCATCGCATTTGTGATGCATTCCTATGGTTCGGTTCTCTCCAATACCCGTATCCGCCTGTTTTTTTGCTTGTTCATCCTAGCCACTCGTGGATGGATTTCCCTATTTGACCATAGCCACTATGCGCACTGGGATTTCAGCCCAAGTCTGGTATAAAAGCTCAACTCTCATCCTTTGACACCTCAGCTCAGCGTCCGCTAAAAGAGCTCAGTGATCACCTTCATTAATATGCGTTTTACTCCCATTATTCCTGTGTCGCTCATCGCGGGGCTCGCTTTCCAGCCCGTGACTGCCTCCCCAGGCACT
>QLPG01051236.1:0-12626 GCA_003314385.1 Gomphus sp. MG54 | reverse complement strand
TACATATTTCCTCATTCTGGGTATCGACTAGGCTTAGGCCCTTCTACCTTCTTCTCCTCTGTTAAGTTCTCGATTTAGGCCGGCATCATCAGCATCCTCCCGAGTATCTGTCTGTTGCAAATTGGTGGCACACATGGCAAGTAGGGGGCAATGCACAAGTATGTTGAAGCCAATGCCACTACTCTTGGCCTGCAGGACTTGGCCATTGTCCACCCAACACCCTTTGGCAGTACCGAAGTCTGTCAGTACCCGAAGCTTGACACATTTTGTCTAAGGAACAGTACAGGTTCTGCGATGGTCAGGGTTTTCCTGAGCAGAATTTTCACAGGGTCGGATTGAGCACTGAGTGGAAACTGCAGGCTTGGCAGTTCCAAGAATCAGTTGGGATAAAAATCTAAACAAGTAGTACTCAATGCCCTGTCGATCAATGGATTGTAGTAGGTGAGTGTATGATGTCTGGGCAACTAGAATCTGATGGATTTCAGAGGGTCAGAGGTGTTTCCAAGGAAATGAGTCAAATCTTTCGATGATTGTTCACAGGTATTCATGTTTGAGACAGTGGACGCATTGTTTGTTTTTTACTCCATTAGTACTCTTGGTGTTTAACATGAACAACTGGTACCGGAGTCGGGGGCCTGTGCTTCTATTCCTTGGATTCCAAAGCACCCATTGCTTTGGATTCCTCCTCAATTTCTTCTATTATGGCAGCTGCATGCCCCTTGGTGACTGTGGTGGCAGATCTTGGGCATTCCTTGGCTGTGTGGCCCGATCTACCACAGAAGAGGCAGAGGTTTTGTTTGAAGTGGCATTGCTGTTCTTGTAGTATAAGTTTTCTGTCTTTACTGAGCTTGGACAAAAGATCCATGGTAGTCTTACTACCACCGGATGGGATCATGGGTTGGCCTGAGTTGGCCATCTTATTGCCTGTGTTAGGGGCCAAATATGGGTTTGCAGAGGCCTTTCCTCTGTCATAGGGGCAGTCGAAGTTCTGGGTTGAGGTACATTCCCTAGCAGCTTCTGATTGACATTCCCAGTAGTGGGCATCGATGGATTAGGACAGGAGGTAGAGTTGGAGCAGGGAGATTGGACCAAGACCTTAGCTGGGTATGTCAGCCTCTTAACTAAGTGGTCGGTGCTCAGCTTAGGGAAAAGGATGTGTTGTCCTCTGATATCACCCCCCTCTTCTAGAGTGCTGTGTCTTCAAAGCATGGGACATCAGAGAGTCAAAGGCTATCATCTGAATATATTGGGGTGCTCCCAGGTATGACTGATGAAACTCTCAGCCCTTGGCCAGTACTGCCATATCTTCCTCTGCCACTCACATATTCTCCTCATAACCATACCCTTCCCATTTCACCAGGAAGTACAACTATCCCCATTTTAGACCACTATCTAGAACCTATTCCGCCTCATAATGCTCCTCTTCTTCTACTATGTTATGACCCATGCTCCCAATAAACCCATACTTGCCCCCACAACCACCTGCACCCTTTCTGGGACCTCTCTGACCATAAAATCTGGAACAATCATTTTCTGTGATTCCGTTATATCAATCCAAAGTCCTGCAATCCCGAACTGCCCACGATTCCATGACCTAGGTTCCACTCCCTTGATAAACAATGTGCAGGATCATTGTGTACCTTACTCTCTTTTTCTTCCTTTTCTATTAGCCCCTTGTATTCCCTTCTCCCCCTTGTTTTTACTTGGCAATAGATAGTATAAGGATTAGTTACATGTATATAAACCCCCAGTCAACTGGACTATTTGCCAGTACAAATATCGATTTATTCTGTGTCTTAGTTTCTGATTCAGTTCTGGTAAACTTCCCAACTCTCCAAAATTAGGGACAGACAATTGAGGAGGGCACAATACATAAGTTGAAGCCAAGTCTCTCTGACCTTGAACACTCAAACGACTAGTCATATTTACCCAATACCATGGCTAACCCTAAATCTCCAGTGCTTCCTGTCTTTCTGTCTTCCATCTTCCATCTTTCCATCTTTCCATCTTCCATCTTCTATCTTTCTGTCTTCCATCCACCTGTCTGTGAACTCATGACCTTGACCCTCTTTGTCCTCAGAAGCTTGACCCCCCTTCATGGAAACCTCTTGGAACCTCTAGAAACCCCTTCTGAAAGTATTTAGTTAAGTACCTGACACATGGACTTAACATACTAGCTCTAGTGGGGGGGGCATTCTGGATTGTCTACCTAGAATTGGGTCCTTAGGAGCGGGGGCAAGCTTAACCATATTAAAGACTGGGTAGAGATGGGACAGGGATTGCAGGAGCTAGAGTCTATACAGGTGTCTGCCTACTCTCTTCTAGATGAGGAACAGCCTGAGATATCAGTGGCTTAGCTTCTAGGATGGTTGAGTCATTCAGATATCTGATATGTCCAGGAAGACTCAGTCTCCCACATGGTACTTGGGTACTGGTGTTTGTTGTTGATTGTAGTACTGAGCCATGTCATCCTTGGCCCTCACTAAGGCCAACTTGACTTCCCCTAACAACTTCTCCATTAAGTCCCTGAACTCATTGACCATCTCTGTGAGTGATTTGGGTTCATAAGGCTGGAAGCCAATGCATGGGTGTTGCCTGGTATCTAGCATAAATAGGGTCTGCTGGGTGGCCAAGTGTACATGGTTGTTGTATTAGAACTCAGCCATCGGCATGAGATCATCCCAGTTGTCTTGTCATTTTTTGATGAATACTCAGAGATACTGTTCTAGTTTCTGGTTGACACACTCAGTCTGCACATCCCCTTACAGATGATAGGCAGTGGTGGCCGTAAGCTTAATCCCCAAAAGTCAGTAGAGTGCCCAGGTGAACTCTGAGATGAATTGCAGTCCTTGGTCTGAGACTACTTGTCTTGGTAATCTGTATAGCTTCCACACGTATACCAGGTAGAGTCGTGCCACCCCCAATGCTATGATCATGGTGTTCATTAGGAGGAAATAGGCTCTTTTGCTTACCGAGGCTATGACATTCATAACTGCATCAGACCCATGTGCCTTAGGGAGTTCAATAATAAAGTCTACATCTACACTAACCATGTCTCACTGGCATTCAGGGATTGGGAGGGGCTCCAGCTCTCCAAAGGGGGCATCTTTGGGCTTTAGTCTGGAGGCAAAGGTTGCAGGTCTTCACAGATTGCCCTACATATTACAACATCTGTTGTCACTAGTAATTCAGAGACACCAACTCTAACATTTTCCACCATCTTGCATGTCCTACAATCTAGGTATCATGATGTTAGGATACTATATGTCTCCAGAGCTGTAGGTCATTTGAGACATAAATTTTGCCTCAAAAGTATAGTAACCCTTCTCTCTCGGTCTACTTAGCTGACCATACTTACCTAGCATATCCCCTTCTCAGCTCAGCAGCTGCTTTAGAGGATTTCAACTGCTGGATTTGCTCCATCTGAAGATTCTCCTGGATGAATATGTCTAACTTGGCTTGTTCCAATAGAGACATTGGGTGTACCTTGCAGTTCACCAGACTCAAACCAGGTTCTAGTTCAATCACATGATCCCAGATCTTCTAAGCCAGGAGCTTGTCACAAGACTCCTTTGTGAACATGCTTTCAAATTCTCAGAGGTAGTTGGGGATCTGAATGTTAACTTACAAATTTCAGTAGTGGGCCTTGGCCAATCTTTGAGACATCATCTGAGAGGCCTGAATCTGCTCTGAGTCTAGCAGTAACATCATGCACAATAGCTTATCTTTCTCTTCCAACTCATCCCAAATCTCTCCTTCCTTGGTCAGGCCACCATCCTCTCTCTCATCCTCCTCACACTCTTCATCAAGTAACTTTATGAATGGGCCTGCCAATGAGGCCTAAATGTGTTGTCAGTCTCTCCCTGCCTCTTTTTGTTCCTCTTAGATCTCTGCTTGGCATAGGTAGCATTTGGCAGGGTACCTACTTATCTTGACCTTCTGGGTCTGCTAGTCAATTTTGGGATTGTATTCTTCCAGCAAGATGAAACCAAGTATGATATCCTATCTGCCCAGGTTGGTAACCATGTCCTTTCCATGTATCCATCTACTTGAAGGATCATGCCTATGATCTTGCAGATAGACTCAGCCTCGTTGGAGGATCTATCCATATTGTATACCAGGATTGGCCTTTGGAGCTTACAGGTGGCAAGTTGGTGGTGTTCTATATATGCTTGGTTCATGAACTGTCCTATGGCTCTACAGTCTATAAGGGTTGGCCCTGATTTGACTTTGGCCAGAATTGACTTTGGCCATGTCAGTGGTCAGAATCTCTATTTTGATAGTCAGAGATTTGGGAGTTGGTGTGGTGGCTATCATGTATCTCTTGAGAAGCCTCTTCTCCCATTATTTGGGCTAGGTTCAAGCCTTTTGGGGAAGGGAGTCCTTTCTGAGTGTGTCTTTCTTTGCTTGTTTGGTCTGGGGGGTCAGAATGGGGGTTATTTCATTCTTAGGTTCCAGTGTGGAAAACTAATTATGTACAGGCAGTGGAGGCATATGATTCACCCACTGTGGGTTCTAAAACCCTCTGTTCCTTTACTTTCTGCCTCCACATCACCTTCATCCTTGGCTTCTACCTGCATCTTGGCAGATGGCATCTCAGACATATCTGCCAAATGCAAGTAGCTCAGGCAGCAGCTCTAGCTTTTCCTCTATGCTCATGGTCCTAATATCAAGGGCCTGTAGGCATTCCCAAGCATAGTATCCTGTTTCTTTGTACTAGTGATAGGTCCAAGGCAAGCTGTCCCTGAATCAAGCTCAGTCTACCTCTATAGGGGTGGGCCCTTCCTTTGGAGTCAAGGTAGTTGTTGGTGTAGTCCAAGGCATACTAAAGTTACAGTTCACTACTCCTGCTTGCTTGAGGAAAATGGGGGTCACTTTAGGAGGTATCACAGAGGGTCAAGGGGTTATTTAAACATGGGTTTGGTTGGTTTCTATAGAGGTTTTGTTTGCCTCTCTGTTGCAGGCCACTTTTTGAGCTACTTCATATCATCCCTTAGGATTATCAGAATCAGGTGTCTCATCTCCTAGCAATGCCACTCTGGACTGGATTCCAGGTTCCAAGCCCTTCCTAAATTTGATCATGATTATCTTGCCATCATGATACTCTGCTAAGGCCACCAGTTCCTTGAAACGGTCAATGTATTCCTTAACCAAGTCCCTGCCTTGATACCAGGTAGTACCTTAGAGTTGTATTAAAGCTAAAAGCTGCTTGTTCCTTAGGCAGAGGTATTCTACTATGTTTGTCTTGAATGCCTTCCAGTTGGGGTATAGGAGGCATCTGGCCCACTCGCTCTACAAAACCCTGTTAGCATACCAAGCTGCTCATCCCAACTTGAAGCACGATAGTGCCCAATAGATGCAGGCTTGGTTGTTGGCAAATTGGTTGCTACACACCACAAAGTAGATGTCACAGGAGTTGAGGAAAGCTCTGCCTTTCTCTTGGTCCCCATCGAAGTCAGATGGGATGGCCAGTTGGGCTTGGGAGTCAGTCTATAGTGTAGGGTATGAGGAGTCTGTGCACATGCTCGGTATCAGATCATCTTCAGGGTCAAGGTAGCTACGTGTGGGGTCATTGTTAAGTTTGATATAATTGCCCAAAGAGCTTTGCTAATGGCTGCATTGGCTGCTTGGTTCTCTACCAACTCCTGTTCTAGCCTCAGAAACTGCTCTTTGGCATCTAATTCTGTGTGCATCATTGGGTATGGAGAGTTGCTCACTGGCTCTTTTGCAGCTATGGAGGAGGAGGAATTGTCAGGCTTCGGGAACTGACAAACTTTGGGACTGCCAAAAGGTCGGGCGGGCAATGGCCAAGTCCTGCAGGCCAAGAGTAGTGGCATTGGCTTCAACGTACTCGTGTGTTGTGCCCTACTTGTCATGTGTGCCACCGATTTGCAACAGACAGGATACTCGGGAGGATGCTGATGATACTGGCCTGAGTAGAGGACTTAACAGAGGAGAAGAAGGTAGAAGGGCCTAAGCCTAGTCCATACCCAGAATGAGGAAATATGTACATGCATGCCTTACTTATATAGGTTTAAGGAGCAACATGTGGAATAAGGAATGTGAGACAACAAGGTATGCAGAGTATGTGGTTATTGTCTACAATGAGTAAAATTAGAATGAAGGAATGGAAACAGGGATAGAACAATAAGAGATAGAATAATAGACATGTGGCCAAGGATAGGACAATAGGAAACGACTGATTATAAAACAATAGAGCCATGGCCGAGGATAATACAAGGACAGGAAGTCCCAAGGTGAGGCAGATCAAAGGATGAGGAGTAGGTGTGATAGGCTTAATAGATGGTGAGTGGCATAGTGTATGGGTGGGGACAAGGAGTGTAGGTGGTGGATATGCCAAGCTGAGACCGGCATACCAAGTGATATGCATATGGCATGGACACTTGGATGTGGACATAGGATGACTGCTCGGTCAGTACTGCTGAATTAACAGGTCTCGGTACGTGTACCTGACAGGAATCAGGTGTCTGGTATGTAAGCAAGGCACTGCTCTCTAGGGAATAGCATGGGTTAGCCTAACCTGCATAGGTTACCAGGTCAGGTGCCCTTGGGTTTGGATGTGGGTCAAGCCAAGAGCACCCATGACCCAGCCCAACCTGGCACCTCAACTATGTACATGTATAACATGCATATACCACACACACCCACATATGACACAACTGTGCCAACACGAATGTGCTGTATATACATGCATGCAGTGTATTTGTGTCATGCAGTACATACAGCATGTTTGCATCAGTGTGTGTGGGTGCAGCATGCACCTAACACCTATCCACCCATGGGAAAAAACCCATGGGTGGATGAGTTCAGGTTCCCCATGGGTTGGGTGAGGGTCACCCACATTTGACCCATGGGTGACCTGTGCCATTCCCTAGTGCTCTCTAAATTGCAATTGCCAAGACTGAAACTGTATATAGTCACACTGTGATATGATGCCCAGTCCTTTTTTTGGTAGAGGTTTTCCTAGTATAAAGGCAATCCCAGTGATGCCTGAAAGCTGTCACACAGGGCCTAGCAATGGAGGATTTCCTAAGTTCAGTTACTCATCTATATACACGAAGGGTGGGGACTTCACCTAGCAATGGGGGATTTCCTAAGAGGAAAACCTAAGGCCCATTGCTAATGAATCCCATGCTCTATATACCCTGTGCTCACACACTGCTTCCTCATCATAAATTACCCTTCCTCTGTGTCCAGCAATATGATCTCCCAAATACCTGTAGGACTGATCCTAGGAGTCTGGATCAAGATATCAGGTTTTTGGCTAGGTATGTGATGGGAAAGTTAGTCGGTCATTGACCCTTAGGAAAAGGCTTCTCAACTCCTCTCAGCCCTCAGCTCATCTGCTACCTCAGCCAATGTTCTCAGGTCCCCTCATCTTGCTCTCCCATGGGTATATCTCTCATTGTCTGTGGGTCCCTAAGACAGTGAGGTTGTCATGCTGTTGGGCCAAGACCTTGGCTGGCTGGGTCAGCCTATTAACTGAGTGGTTGGTTCTCAGCTTAGAGAAAAAGAAAGGTCATCCCCTGATACCTGGTCCCTTCCCTAGCACTACCTTCTCCAGCATCACCATCTCTAGCACCACCAAGAATGTGTCAAGTACATGTACCAAGTATCCGGTAACTCAATAATACTGACCGACTGATCCTTACCAATTAAACCCACACACCAGTAACAAGTCATCCTTCACTGGTATATGGCCTCAGCTCAGTACATTTGGTATATTATCTGGTTCACCCCTCTCATCCCATGCCCTCTATCCTTCACTATTCTCTCATTTCCCACCCATTTCCCTTACCCTTTTTCCCTTGGGACATTTACTATTCATTTATTATTCGGTCACAACCCTATTGTTTTATCTTTAGCCATTTTCTATTGTTCTATTCTCACCCACTCTCTCATTATTTTATTCTCACCCACTCTCTCATTATTTTATTCTCAGCCATATTTCGTTATTCTATTCTTGCTTACATTTCTTATTCTATTCTGGATCACTGTAAACAATACCTCCACATGATTCTTCATACCTTATTGTTCTCTATTCCTTATGCCACCCTGTTCTATATCTTGCTTCTTAACCTATATAAGTAGTGGACATATGTAGATAGTTCTTCATTCTGAATATCGACTTGGTTTACCTCCTCTTGTCTTCCCTTCTGCTGTCTAAAGTCCCTTACTTAGGCCGACACCCTCGGCATGCTCCTGGGTCTTCTCCTGTCCAAATTAGTGGCACATATAGGACAGCAGGGTGTAACGCATGAGTACATTGAAGCCAAAGCCACCCCGATCAGTCTGCAGGACTTGGCCGATCCCCATCCGCACTATTAGCATTACTGAGACTTAACAAAATGGCCCTATCTGATGACTCAAACAATGTGCCCAACCTTGCTGAGGCCATTGCCATGCTAGCAAGCAACTTGGCCATTTGTAGGAAGGAATTGTGCTCTCTTACTAACTGAGTCTCTCATATTTATCACTGTATCATAGCTATGGGCTTTGGGAAGTTCTATTATGAGTCTATGCTAATTGTATCCTGCCAATGTTCAGATATAAGAAATGGTTCTAGTTCTCCCATTGGTGTCTGTTTTTTCAGAGGATGATCTGTTTCCCATACTAAGCCAAAACTGATGAGAATACCTCAGACACCCTCCTTACTAATACTAAGTCTGAACTGAGACCTCAGCACTTTAAGTGTTAGAGGGACCTTTGGAGAACAGAGGATAGGTCCTGGGGAGGATGGAAGAGAAGGTGGAGTAAAGGAGCAAAGGAGCAAAGGAGTGAAGATCGAAGAGACTGAGGAGTCAAAAGCAGGGATAGATGTAAGACACACTCTCTTAACACTTGGCAAGCCAACTATAGTCTCACATGGTACCAGACTGAGATACTAAAACCATGAAACATTAACCAGGAGTTTGGACAGCTAGGAGTTAGATTTGTGTACCTTAAGACCCAGCTAGAGGGTAAGGTATGTTAAAGAAGCAGGGTGTAGACAAAGGGTATATATAGTATAGGGCTCATGGGCAAGGGACCCTAGGGTTTCCTCCTAGGTTTTACCCCTTGGCAGATCTGTGTGACTATCCACAGACACTACAGGGGTTACCCTTACAGTCTGTAGGCCTCATTCCATATACAGAGGTCATAGGTTTTTACATATTATCTTACATATCAAGACATTTGTAGTTACAGTAGTTTTAGAATATGAGTTTGAGGATCTTCTATCTCCTAGCATATCCTACTACCTAAGTGTGATGCTGGGACATAATATATCTTTGAAGTTCAGGGTTGTTTAGGATATAAATTCTCCCCTAGAAGTACAAGAAAATATCTTGCTTAGCCCACTCAGTTAAACACACTGACTTAGCATGTCCTTTTCCAAGCTCAGCAATTGCCTTGGCTACCAAGTCTTCAGTCCCTGAAGTTCCAAAATGTCCTCTGATATCTTAAAGGATGTGTTGCTCTGCTCCCACTGCTATGACCCCCTTTAATGCTTGAATGGCAAACAGGTTGGGTTGGAGGAGAGTCATTTCCTTATTATATCCTACACCTATACTATTATTTGCCCTCTTCAAGAGTAATCTACCCTCCCTATGTTTTCGCCTGGTTAATGGTAAAGTGTGAAATCAAATTGAGAGAGGTACAAGGACCACCAAGCTTGCCTTTGGTTGAGTTTCCCTGAGGTTCAAAAATACTCAAGGTTCTTGTAATCTATCCAAATCTCAAAAAAACTTGAGTTAGGTTCCCCTCTAAGAAGTGTTACTGTTCTTCTAGTGCCCAAATGATGGCTGGCATTTCTTTGTCATGTGTTTCATAGTTTCACTTTACCAGACAGAGGCTCATGGAGAAGAAGGCTGCTGGGTGCCACATCCCATCTTTGGGAGATTGTTGCAAGATAGTAGCTCTCATGGCAAAGTCTGAGGGTGTTAGCTTCAACTGGAGTAAGTCCTCAAGGAAAATATAAAGAGAAATGATAATAGAAAAGAGGAAGGGACCTGTGGGGGCACACACACCCTCATGCATGTGCCTTGGAGGAGGGGATAATGCGACAGGCTGACGTACCACAGACCGCCCAGCACGAGCGTTCCTCCATCCAGGACTGAGGTGCCCATACGATTTTGAAGTCTTGCGAGATTTTTGGCATAATTCGACTCTTCCTCTGGAAATTGTATCACGAACAACGAACATGGGCTGGAATTGTCAGGGTCTGAACCAGGCCTTGATGAGAGTGTATCATATAGAATTATGCGTAGTTCCATTCCAGAACTCACCGCATTCAGTCAAGTCAGAAAACGCCTTCATGATCACGGTATATAGCCTCCGAGTTGAAAAACGCACCAAATATCCAGGGAACTTTAATTTGGCGAGCACCAGAACCTAAAGAGACATTATCCATACAAATGAGACCAGCTGTATGGATTCGTGTGACATGAAACAGCAGTGGTGAGAGTAATGACTCCCTTAAAAACACTTGATTCTTCGAGGTATGATATCTTTGAAATGACTGGAGGGAAGTGTCATCCATGTAGATTCATATGCCTTCCCACTTTTCGTCATTGGAGCGCTCCTTACTCAACTTTAAACACGTGAATGACATCAACAGCACCAATAATTTATGTCAGACAAATGCACGACCCTATTAATAAATAGGCGTTGTCACTATAGTGTACGACTCACAGGCTTGCATTTGACTTACCGGTGTCGACAGCAAGACGGAAATTCTCTTCGGTGTTTTCGAATCGCCATAAAGAAGATTAAAAACCATGCTCGTTAATAACAAAGAAAGGCAACTGAAAGGATATGTTGCCGCTAGGATGACGTAACAGCCCAGCTGTCACAGACAAGATTTAGATTTAGCTTGTGAATGCTACATAATGAGTATTGCACTACGTGCTTTTAGAACTACCGTCGAAATTAATTGCAAGTTGGTGGTATGGGATGCCGAAGGAACGCCTTTTCTCAACCAACATAGCTGGCGTTTGTTCGAATCCGAGTAATATTGAAGTTTTCGGGGCAGCATTCTGTGGACAAGACTTTGAAGAATTGATGCTCGCAGTAGGGAATTCTTTCCGTATCTAGATTGGTGCATTTGCATAAAGACGGTTTTCGACGCAGTGCAAGAGGAACTATATCTGTGAGAAGTTTGATATACCCCCAATTGTACTGCGTCGAGAACCGTGTTGATGCAAATGCCCAGTGCTCCACACTCTCAAGATATAAAGTCTTCTGGAGTAATCTATAGGTACGAAGAGTAAGAGTATGAAGGTGAGCGTGAATCAGCGGAGTTCAAAATCCAATTAGTACCACCACGTCACATGTGACATGCTTTTTAGTCTTTCAATTCACAATTCACATCACATTCGGCTCTCGGTGACAAACCCCGTGGACAATGTGTCTTCAGTAAGGATAATTAGGATGAAAAGTATCACACATGACCCTTCAAGAAATAAATAAACTCGGAGTCAGTCGTGTTGTGCCCTTCCCGCAGTCCCAGCATTTTTTCTTTCTCTTTTTTTGCTTCTATTCCGCAGAAGTAAACCATGTATGAGTCCTGCTCGTCCCAACACTGCCCCGGCCAAGGTTTTCTGTCTTGGATTAGGACGAACTGGGGTAGATGTCTTGGTCTTCTTTCATTAACAATTTCCGTCCCAACTCGTTATAGTAGATATCGCAGACGCGTCGAACCTTGGCGACGCCTAGGATTTGGATCATGCTATCATCTATTAGACCACTATAGTCCAACGTGGCGACAAAGAAATTTTCCACCTGATCCAAAATCGGAGGGGGTAGACTAGGATCGATGCACATTAGCATTAGGGGGTGGGAGCTGACTTCCAGAAACCTCCAGGAAACGGGATACCTAGGGATTCTGGCATTCTATTCAAGGGACACTCCTCTGTTCCCGCATATTACCCCGACGCAGTGTACGGTGCTGAACTACACGCAGCCTATCCCGATGCAAAGAGTTTATTCTTGTCGGTTTTATGCTGCTGCTAATCTCGATTCTGTGGCGGAATGTTTAATATTTGTCGCAGACCACTCGCGAGCCAGATGGGAGAAAAGCATGAAATTTACCATACTCTGGGTGTGCCGGGCATTAGGACGCATGAGAGAGAAAGAGGAAAAAACGAACTTCAAGATACCACAGCAAAGTGGAGTAAATTTTACTTCCAGGGAGTGCGATTATTGTTTCCCGTAGGATGTGGCACGACTCTTAGCTCTGCCTGTAAAACGTTGAATGAGATATCACCGCCGTCGGATCTATGCGGACATACAACAAGAGTTTATAATTCACACCGGGCACGTCAAGCAGATTATTCCATGAGATGTATGACGTTGCAGAAGGTGGAGACCGAGAAGTTGGTTTTCTCAACGTGGTATGTAGTGCTCAATGCTTCTGATGCGGTTTCTGACCACTTTACAAACAGTCCCTACGGGAATTAGACCGCATGAGAGAGAGAGAGAGAAAACAAACTTCAAGATGCTACAGCAAAGTGAAGTTAATTTTACTTCTCGAGGGCGCACCATGATTGTTTCCCCCTTCGTAGGATGTTAGCCTCTGCCTCTAAAACGTTTAATGAGATATCACCGCCACCGGATATATACGGTCA
>QLPG01051234.1:0-24644 GCA_003314385.1 Gomphus sp. MG54 | reverse complement strand
AACAACCCTTCCAAAATACAATAACAAGACAGATAAGCAGATGCAACATATATCCATTTAAGCCAAGTCATGTCTGCCTCAGCTCACTGGACCAAGTCAAAACATTGATACCTCCCATTTATTAAAGATGTCTGCACACACTTTTACAGCATTATCTGAACTCCCATTCTTATCTGTGTACTCTTATTATTACACCCCTCATACTAGAGCAATTACCTGTGCTGAATCAAGCTGGGAGACACCAACTGTACAACAACGGAAAATCCCATGCGGGATTCAACACTCCACCTTTTAATCATTTAGTCATCATTATTTAATGCTTGAAGCGTCGTCATATGCAATTCATGATAGGCCTGAAGGGATTACCGGTTCTGATCCTGAAAATATATCGCTCGGGTTCAACAGATAGCCGCCATGTTAGCTGATGAAGTTTCCCATGTAGGCTTGACAAGTGGTGAAGGAAGGGGGGTGTGATCGAAACTATTTCCGACAGGGAGCATCGAATTAATTGATTCCCAAAGCCGTTTGTCACCACTGCTTTGACAAAATCTAGCTATGATGTCAATTGAAGCCATACTTAACTAAAATTTACATCATGACAACGAGATTTGGGGTGAAAAATTGAGCTGAAAAGGCCCAAAAATTTGGCCACATTAAAAACTCGTTGGAAAAACTTCGGAACACGTTTTTTGGACGTATTTTGACATTCTGATTCTGAATATAACATTAGTTTGGCACAAAAAATTCTCGATAGCTCAAAACCAAATTGGTTGAGTTTGCTTGTCCCGTACTGTAGACTCGTCGACATGTATATCATTTTGATCCGATATGCCACATGGTTCTCCCGTAGTTATAAATAGAAACTGCCAACACATATGCCAACCCGATCCGGGCCGACCCGGGAATCTTGATCGCCTAGTTATTTAATGGAAGCCGCAGACACATTTCAGGGTCCCTGCATTGATTAGTCAGATTACCAGTATCACATAGAGTTCCACCCGCTCGGGTCTGAAGGCGTGCGGCTAAATGGCATTTGGCAATCAGGGTCGCCCCAAGATCTCCGATGTCAACTCAAAGTACCCGGATCAGGTCAGCATAGGATTTGATCCGCAGCGCCAAACGTGAAGCATTAATTGGCGATCAAGGTTGCGCCATTAATTAAGTGAGATTGCGGGTTCCGTACCGCCACATGTGAAGCATACATTACTTGGCGATCAGGTCGTGCGATTAATTGAGTCAAATTACCGATATCACATTGAGTACCACCGGATCGAGTCGGAAAGTTGGCGGCTACTGAATGGTAGTTGGTGATCACGATGGCACCACCGATGGGGCATGATTACCGATATTAACTTCAGCCTGGATCGGGTTGGGATGTGTAAGAATACCGATATCATATATTAGTCATGTTAGTAGTGGGAGATAACCGACATTCTATCCCTTGACCCATAGCGTGCGTTGGGTATCGTTTATTGATCACGCCGATTTGGGCTCTGCCAACACCCATCCGCAAAGACGATCAGGTGATGAAACTTGACAGCTTGTTGTTCCGTTGGAAAACAGCCTGAATGTATATTTACACTCAGTCCCTACAATACCCTAGCAATTCTGCCAAGGTCGATATCTTCGTCATCAGACCTGACCAGCCTAGCAGCGTTATAAAGGCAACTAGTGTCACACGAAACACTATCGAGATCTGTAGTATAGTTAGCATTGTTGGATTAATAAACCGCGTCGCCCTGACATGTAACTCAATCAATCCTTGTTTCCATTGGCATTAATCGATTTTTTCTATGCAAATCAAAAATAAAATGTGTCTACTGGTACTTTAATTTGTTGTACGTCTCTAGGCTATAAGTTGCTTACTTGGATCTGGTCTCCCCTCAGTGGTTTGACTTACACACTCAAACGTTGAGGTGAGATATCACTTTTATTTACACCGTTGTTGATTCACTAATTCTACACATAATAGATCTTCGTATAAGTGAATTCAGCTCTACTCAGGTTGATCAGGTCAACTGAAACAAATTTCCATGATCTTGCTTTGCCGGTGACACAACCTGATCCGTATAATGGGGATGAATGGTACACAACATCGCTTCTCGTGGTGATTGCCACGTGGATCTTCTGGGTGCCAAGATGCACCATATTCATTGCTATCTTAGAAGTTCAATCAGCGATCTCTGATGTGATAGCATGATCACAATATCGGGCCGATATAACATGCCAAGGAACAGCAGTGTGATTGCCGCCTTCAGACATCATTATTCAATTAACCCTGATAACAATGATCACAATATCAGGCCAATGTGACGTGCCAAGACACACCAGATTTCTTAATTTAAAAGTCGGGGGAGATGGAAATGTATTTGTTTGTGATTTTGTTGGTATTTTTTCTGTGTTTTTATTGTTCGTGCGTGAATTGTTATTCCTATATATACGGTGATATGACCGGTGTATATCGATGTCTTTAGGCGCCGGCCCGGGAAGGTGGCGTACAGTTGACCGGGTGGAATCAAACACTGCGGGATGCTCGAAATGCAAAGGCGTGTGAGAGAAAAAGTTGTAGACAAGGTGAACTACACCTAAGGAAACTATTCCGGCGTATCCAGATGCTTGACAAGATGATTGAAGTATACGCAGACTTTGAGATCTTGATCGCGTCGAGGTCTTAAGAATGGTCGAGAAGCGGGTGGGTTTAGAACTAATGTGTATCTTGGTATCTACCTAGTTTTATACTCAAATGAACCATAGTACGAAAAATAAGCTCTTCCTAATGCGTCAGCGGCCTTCTCGATCCGGATGCAGGGTCGCCGCCCTGTTTTATGATTCTCCTTCCACGTCACCGACAACACCCTTACACTGAACTATGCTATCCAGCGAAATCTTCAATACCCTCGGTGAGCATCTATGCCTGGATCCTATTTCGATCGGGGCCCTCTCTCATCTCGTCATTTTCCCTTCGAATATCGCGTATATACGCTCCGGTGCTGCCATGTGTCATCCTCTATCGAGTAAGTCCATCCTATTGTCCATCTTGAATCTTCTCTCTACTGATCCTGCTCTGCTCCTTCGCGTCTCGCCCTCTAATCCGGTTCCTGTATCCCCTTCATTCATGCGCGTTCATCGTAAATAGTCGTATGTTTGTCCGTTTCTTATCGTAATCTTGCGTGAGTTGTATCGGTAAAATGTCTATGGCTTTTACTAACTTGTTTGTTTGCTCTTTCTACGTTCCTCGGCCGTCCTATCCGCGTGTACCTCTCTCCGGCTCTCTCTTCATCCCGCTCTACCGCTATCCCTCTCTCCTCTTTCCCGCTCCTTCCGCCCCTCGTTTCAACAAGATTGATTGCCGTCATTTGATGTCTATCAAATATTACACAATTTGATGCTGTGTTGACTTGCCCCTGATGATGTGTACACATTCTCGGACCGGTGTAACAACGTGCTCCAGGGATTGATTGGCGTTTCTGGTGCTGAGTAGATCTTACCTGATCGAGATTGAGGCATCCATTGAATAACGAAAACCACATACTCTGATGGATGTGATCCCAATATACGGCTTCTATATTTAACATGGCGATCAGGGTCCCGCCACTGATTGAATATGATTGCCGGTATTAATTGGGTTGGCAGCTGCATTTAAACCGGCCGGGGTTGGAATGTGTTCGAGGCTTTATCCGGCTCCTGCCTTCAGGCGAACAGGTGGAAGTCCTGGATTCCAGCATGACACACATATGAGATTAGATTAGACAGGATTGGGCTCGGGTATATATGTGACCCAGCAACCATCACTCAAATGAAAAAACCCATAGAGTAAGATTACTGAGATCAAATTGGGCTAGGCCGGTCGGATTGTATATGAGCTGATCCGATACGCCACATGGTTCTTGCCTAGTTATAAATAGAAACTGCCCACCGGATCCGGGCCGACCTGGGAATCTTTAATTGCTCGTGCGACCTTGATCGCCTAGTTATTTATAGAAGCCGCACACACATTTCAGGGTCCCTGCATTGATTAGTCAGATTACCTGTCCACATAGAGTTCCACCCGATGGGGTCGGAAGGCGTGCGGCTAACTACATGACATTTGGCGATCAGGGTCGTGCCAAGATCACCGATGTCAACATAAGCTACCCGGATCGGGTCACAATAGGATTTGATCGGCACCGCCACACGTGAAGCATTACTTGGCGATCAAGATTGCGTCGTTAATTGAGTGAGATTGCCGGTATCACCTTGAGTTACACCGGATCGGGTCGGAAGGTGGGCAGCTGCTAAATGGAATTTTGGCGATCAGGAATGACTGATTCAACTCAAGATACTCAAGGTACCGGCGGCTACTAAATAGTAGTTGGTGATAAGGATGGCGCCACCGATGGCGCATGATTACCGATATCAACTTCGGTTCCCCTGGATCGGGTTGGGATGTGTAAGAATACTGATACCATATTGCGTCAGGTTAGTAATGGGAAATAACTGACATTATATCCCTTCACCTATGGCATGCGTTGTGCATCGTTTATTGATCGCGACGATTTGGGCTCTACCAAGACCCATCTGCAAAGACAATCAGGTGATGATACTTGACCGCAAGTTTTTCTGTTGAAACACAGCCTGAATATTCGACCTGTGTATTTACACTCAGTACCTACAATACCCAAGCAATTCTGCCAAGGTCGATATCTTCGTCATCAGACCTAACCAGGCTAGCAGCGTTATAAAGGTCAGTAGTGTCACACGAAGCACTATCGAGATCTGTAGTATAGTTAGCATTGTTGGATTAATAAACCGCGTCGCCCTGACATGTAACTCAATCAATCCTTGTTTCCATTGGCATTAATCGATTTTTTCTATGAAAATCAACAATAAAATGTTTCTACTGGTACTTTAATTTGTTTCACGTCCCTAGGTTATTAGTTGCTTACTTGGATCTGGTCTCCCCTCACTGGTTTGACTTACACACTCAAACGTTGAGGTGAGATATCACTTTTATTTACACCGTTGTTGATTCACTAAATCTACACATAATAGATCTTCGAATAAGTGAATTCAGCTCTACTCAGGTTGGTCAGGTCAACTGAAACCAATTTCCATGATCTTGCTCTACCGGTGACACGACCTGATCCGTATAATGGAGGATGAATGGTACACAACATCGCTTCTCGTGGTGATTGCTATGTGGACCTTCTGGGTGCCAAGACGCACCCTGTTCATTGCTATCTTAGAAGTTCGATCAGCGATCTCTGATGCGATAGCATGATCACAATTTCAGCCCGATATAACGTGCCAAGGCATACCAGTGTGATTACCGCCTTCAGACGTTCGTTATTCAATTAACGCTGATAACCGTGACCACGATATCAATGTGCCTTAATTGCCACCATTTGACATTTATCATATATTACACAATCTGACGGTGTGTTGAATTGTCCCTGATGACGTGTCACATTCTCGGACCGGTGTAACACCGTGCCCCAGGGATTGATTGCCGCTTCTGGCGCTGAGTAGCTCATACCCGATCGAGATTGAGGCACCCATTAATAACGAAAATCACAGACTTTGATCGATGTGTTCATATACGGCTTCTATATTTAACTTGGCGATCAGGGTCCCGCCACTGATTGAGTATGATTGCCGGTATTAATTGGGTTGGCGGCTGCATTTAAACTGGCTGGGGTTGGAATGTGTTCGTGGCTTCTGTATGTTTCCGATCAGGGCTGCGCCACCATTGGGCGAAGAATGTATTTCCTTTCCCCACATTATTTATGGAATATCATTTGTTGCGGATGGTGCAGACCAAAGTTGTGCCACGACTCGAGCACGGTCGTGGAGATCATACAGCGATGTAAACGGGACATGAAGGCCTTGCCCCATAGAATATGACAACTTTGACGTAGAGAAAGATGGGCGTAGTGCAATATATCTACACCACCATGCTAAACATGGATGGTGATTCATTAGTATTTGTTGGAATGGGTGTGCAACCAGAGCAAAAGAACTAGACCATGTAGATGACAACTTCTATGAAGAAACTGTAATTTGTATATATCTTTCTACCTAAACCAAATAGCTAGTAGTCTCTATTATCAATAATAATCCAAGAAAGAAGTTGAGGTGCAAGTGCACGCTTGTCGAACCCTAAGCCCTAGCGACTGAGTCTGAAACCTTCAGTCGGCGCCAGTTTCACCTTTGGAGAGTTGACCTGGTGCGCCACAACTTAGGGCCACAAGGTATATTGAGCATTTTACATTGGATGGCGCCGATCCTGTCTCAGAATGATTAGAGCACACTTGATGAGATGGAGTCGGCTGAAGTTGATCATGCTAGATCTAGTAACCCGCATTGAGGATGCTATGTCACATTTTTTTAAATACATTGTTATCTATTGAGGCCGTTCTCATGAAAGAACTAAATCAAGACCGTGGATTAAACAATCCACACAATAGCCATGGGGTGGGGACTGGCCCCGGACTGGCCGAACGGTTCAGAGAATTGGTGTATTCGAAAATAAGATATTTTGCAGAAATTCTGTGCGCGCATGACCCAATTGAACTTGAAAAGAGGAGATCCTGAGAAGTCACATGGACGCCACGCCGACCCACATATAATATATTATCGTGCCGATCAGGGTCCGCCACCGTTGATGTACGATAACCGGTTGTTGAATAATTCGAGCGGCACTTACGTGTCATTGTCTGCAGTGTCACAATGGTCACACAAGGAATACAATTCCTCGTCTGTTTTGTGCAGTTGTTGATCACCGACACCAGAACTGATGGGTACACGACCCAATCCGAAACATGCATGCCACGTGGCCACCACATTGACCATCGCCGACTAGGATTGCGCCACCGATCATGCACGATCGCCAAAATCCGACCTGCAGAATTTGATCCATTATGCCTCCCAATACCTACACCATTGCCAAATACTATATAATTCATGGTCTGTCATATAATCTCAATTGCTGCTATCCCGCCCCGCCTCCAATCAAACTCATGGTCAAGGTGACACGGAGAGCAGATACAAACGACCAGATCTGGTCAGGAGTGGGATGGAGTTGTTACTCTGTGGTACACCAAATTAACGGAGTATCTTTGTAAGTTAAACGGGTATCACACAATGTGTATCAAGTTACATCGATCATGCAGTGCCATTCAACAAACGAGGTCACGAAGATCAGCTTTAGGATATCTGATCGAAGGTGTGTAGCCACACTTGGAATTTAGAAGCTATCACATTTTTTTCAGTAACTTTCTTGATGGTTCGACTCCTCCTCGATCTGGGAGCAGATTTCAACCTACAGGGGGAGAATATGGCAGTGCTCTGCAGGCAGCACCGATAGAACTTTACGAGAACATTGTTCGCTTGTTGGTCAAGAAGGGCGCTGCTTAAAATGAATAGGATGATTCTGTGCTATAGCGGGCAGCGCCACTAGGGAACGAGGACACTGTTGAACTTCTCCTGGATCTGGGAGAAGATGTCAACATACAAAGAGGAGGATATTGCAGAGCGCTGCAGGCGGCATCAACGCAACTTAACAAAAACATGGTTTGTTTGTTAATCAAGAAAGGTGCCAAAATAAACGAACAGGATGGTTATGCGTTGCACACGGCAGCGTTATTATGGCACGACCACATGTTTCCAGTCCTCCTCGATTTGGGAGCCGATGTCAACATACAGGGAGGAGGGTATGGCAGTGCGCTGCAAGCGGCATCGACAGTACTTCACGAGAACATTGTTCGCTTGCTAGTCGAGCAGGGTGCTGATATAAATGAACAGGATGGTTCTGCGCTGTACTGGGCGGCATCATGGGGGAACGAGGACATGTTTTGACTTCTCCTTAATTTGGGAGCCGCTGTCAACACACAGAGAGAAGATGGCAGTGTTCTGCAGGTGGCATCTACAGAGCTTCATGAGAACATTGTTCGCATGCTCCCTTGCTCTCGCATATCGAGGAGGAGTTTAACCATGTCCTCGTCCCCCCATGATGCCGCCCAGTACAGCACAAAGCCATCCCGTTCGTTGATATCCACTCCCTGCTCCACCAGCAGGCAAAAAATGTTTTCGTGACGTACTATAAATGCCACAGCCAACGTACTGCCATGTGTTCCCTGTATGTTGACATCGGCTCCCAGATCGAGGAGTCGAACCATGTCCTCGTTCTTTCATGACGCCGCCCAGCACAGCGCAGAACCATCCTGTTCGTTTACATCGGCACCCTTCTCGACCTGTAAGCAAACGTTGTTCTCGTGAAGTTCTCTCGATGCTACCTGCAATGCACTGCGATATTCTCCTCCCTGAAGGTTCACATCCGCTCCGCGGTCTAACAGAAAGCGCACAATTTTCTTCTGGCCTGCTGCCGATGCCGCCTGCAGCCCAGTGTCGAACAATCCTCCCATGAATGTTCGAATCTGCTCCCCGGTCCAGAAGCAACCGTAAAATATTCTCGCTACTTCCGATTCCGCCTGCAGCGGACTGCCATATTCTCCTCCCTGAAAGTTCACATCCTCTCCCAGGATGTACAGCAATGGTAAAATAATTTTGTGACGTGCTGATGCCGCCTTCAGAGTAGTGTTAAACATTCCTTCCTGAAGGTTCACATCTGCTCCTCGGTCTAGCAGCAAACGCACAATATTCTTGCGATATGATGCCGATGCCGCCTGCAGCGCACTGCCATACTTGCCTCCCGCCAAGTTCGCATCTTCTCCCTGGTCTAGCAGCAAACGCGCGACGTTCTAGTGACCACCGAATGAAGCGGCCTGCACCTCACTGCCGTTATCTAGCTTCACCTCTCCTCCCCGGTCGATTAATAAGCGCAAAACACTTTCGTGATCGCTGTGCGATGCATGCCGCGTGTAATGCACTTCCAAAGGATCCTCCCTGCGCATTCAGATTCGCTCCCTGATCTATCAACAAGCTCGCGACGCTCTTCTGACCCCCCAATGATGCACATTGCAATGCACTGCGTTTCTCTCCATTGTCAACAAACGCACGATGTTCTTGTGAGCACACTGCGACGCCGCCCCTAGCGCACTGCCATACTCTCCTCCTTGCGTATTCACTTCCGCCCCCATCTCAATGAACAAACGAACGTTGCCCTCGTGACCCCATTTTGACGTCGCCTACAGCACATTGCCGTAGAGCCCGCCTTGCATGTTCACTTCCGAAGGAGCTCCGTTCTCTAGGAGCAGGCGAACATTATTCTTATGCCCGCCCTCTACCGCCACCTGCAGTGCACTGCCATACATTCCTCCCTGAAGGTTCACCTGCACCCCTCGGTCACTATCAACAAAGGCACGATGCTTTCGTAACCATTGAGGGACGCTGCCTGCAGCGCAGTGTCAAAATCTCTCCCCCTCCCCGCAGGTCGACATATGCATCATTCTGCAGAAGCAAGCGAACGATCCTCTCATGGCCCACTTCTGACGCCCCATGGAGTGCACTACCCCAATCGTTTTCATTTCCATTCACGTCTCCTGAATTTTCAAGCAGAAAACGAACGGTGCCCTCATGCCCATATCTCGTGGCCACCTGCAGCTATAGGATCCTCCTGGCAGGTTCACGTCCGCTCAAAAATTTATCACCAACCGGATGATGTCCTCGTGACCATGAAGCGATGCCTGTAGATTAACCTTGTAGATTAACCTGAGACTTTTAATCTGTAGATGGGTCTGGCAGATAGGGTTTCCTGGGGTTTTCCCGCGCTTTAATATCGGAGAGTCGGTGGGTAATGAGGGAGATGATTCCCTAGATTTTCCTGTGATTTCTATAGTATTTATCACTAGGAAATATATTGCTCTACAGTGAATCTACTGGAGCTGAGTCCCTGGTTTACTCTCCGCTTAGGCGCCGTACCGGGAATCCGGCCTGAGCGCCGGTTTGTGGTCCTCCCACAAGTTAGATATAGTATGTAGTGATGTGATATAATATATTATGTTGGAAACCCAACTGTGACCCGGCCTTGCTGTACGACGAGTGTTTGTTGTTCTAGTCCCGAATAGGGAAGTACGCACTCGGCGCTTAACCTTCGGTCAGCGCGAGTGATGGATTTATAGTTGTAGCCTAATGGCTAGTGCGATGGGGAGCAACGATACAGGTATAATTGCTTTTTTTTATGGTTATTGTACTACTCTAAATATCTCTTGTATTTATACGAAGTAGAAGATGATTAGTAAGACGAAAACTTCACGGAGTGAAGTTTAGAAGCCGGCCTAATGCGGCCGTGCGCGCGGTACAATGCGGTGGGGATGATATAGACGAAAACTTCACAGGGGAAGTGATAGAAATAGAACAGAATTAGATATGAACTGAATAGAAATCCACATGCCAGTGTATCCCCTTCCCAACGAGTCTAGATGAGGTGAGCCGGCCCTTGAGGTAGGTATGGGGCCGGGTAGACAGTGTGGGGTAAAACCCGCTCCTAAATTCACGAGAATATTCGTGAGTGTTCTTCATGGTTAATAGAACTTCGGTGTAGAGCTGTTCCTTGATTGGGTAATGGTTGGGGGAGATACTGGAGTTTTGGTGGAGAATATATATATGAATGACTCAATGATGCCTGGTTCTAACAATGCCACATGCAGTGCCCCGCCAAATGTTGAATCGCTTTCACTTCTATTCACATCCAAACCACCTTCCAAAAGAGTTTCAGTCTCTCTTCTCAATCCAGCCAAGGCCGCGTAATACAGAGGAGTGCATCTCACATCTGCTGGGGACCCATACGGATTGTCAGCATCCGGATTGTAAAATGTCAACCAGTTTGCATATAGGTCATCCTGGGGTTGCAGAAGCACCATTAATGGTTGATGCAGAGCTTCCAAATCGCCATCATCATGTCTCATCCAGTTCCGCGCTGCATTTTGACAGAGTGGATGTGTTTTCCGTGGGTATATAGATCCAGGCTGTGTGAATTGCAGCAGGCAGGCGAGACATGTCTTGGCAATCATCGTGTCGGCCATTTTCTGGTTGAACGAATAGAATGACAGCTTGTCATGTTGTTGGGGGAGCTAGTCTGAGATAAGATATTCTCGGACAGAAAAATGAGCGAGTTACAATCCCTTTCACTCATAGTTGAGTCCATCTACTTAGTAGCCATGAGTCAAATGGTTCTTGATTTCTGTCTATTCCTCACTTGTGTCTTCAAATCCTCCCTCCAGTATTAATTACATTTTTCTCCTGTTTATCCAATCTATCAGCTTAGCTGTTGTCGGCTCCCCATCTCGGACGCAAATAATATTTTCACCGGTACTCTCTTTCGGCAGGAAAATTGCTGGCTACTTCAGGAGTTTCGCCTGGTACCTGAAAAAGTAATGTCTGGATGTCCTACCTCATACATTTTTCATTTAGTATTCTCTACTTATCAATAAAAAAATGTAGTGTAACTCGAAGAATGGTTGCATTTTGTTTGTACTATACTTGAAGTACTCGGAATATGGAAATGTGTAAAAACTGCACATATGAGACAAAATGACAGGCAATCTGGATTCCCTGTAAACATTATCCTCTTCGTACTTATATAGTTACCTAATCGATCAACGACTATATGATTGCGCCTGTCGTTCGTGTATAGTGCACCATATCTCAATGAGTCAAGCATCTTACTCGAGCTCCTCATCTCCGTCGGCACACCTCGTGTCCCAAGACTTCATACAAAACATGCTTGTAACTTATACGCGACTCAAAAATATTACAGATGGATTTACAAACACTGAATCATATAAATGAATTTGTATCTGGGGCGAACAAGGATCGTTTGCGGCTGTTGTTGTTTGTTATGGATTGGGGTTCTGATGCGGCTTTGGGAGGCTGTGCGTCAGTGAGCTCATCAGCTCTTAACCACCATCCACTACCTACCATCCCTCCACAACTTGACTTGAGGCAAAGACATCGAGACACTCTATTGCAATTTGCGCCCCACCAATGCCGTCGCCATTGATTAGCACCACTCTGTCCAATGTGAACATCAGTATGTTTTCTTGCTGGCGTTGAACACGTAAGAGCTTTACGCCAACTGACGTTCTCTTTTAAAGACACTCGCGAAGGAGTGTCTTTGCATTACAATATCAACTCCGTCAACACATCCCATGGTAGGTGTGACCATTTGAACCTCGCAGCAGCGTATTTAATCCTTATCAAACTGGCTACTGACATTGCTTGCAGATGAACGTCGGCAGAAGATATATGATTGGCTGGCAGCTCCTGACCAATGGTTAAAGCATGCCAGTGCTCGGAGGGAGAGACGAGAAACAACGGGGCTGTGGTTTGTGAACGGAGATTATTTCGAGGACTGGAAAATGAAAGACAATTCATTCCTATGGCTTCATGGAATGCGTGAGTTTCTAAGCGTTTTTCTGAGAAAATTGTTTGCCGCTGACTCACTTGTCCAGCTGGTGCTGGGAAAACAATTCTATGGTGAGTAGAGTGCGTTTATAGTGAGTCACGCTAACGCGTCTGGGATTCAGCTCTACGATCATCGAGAGTATTTCCGATTATTGCCAGAAAAGACCGTTGCTGGCTTATGCCTATGTCTATTTCGAGTTTCACTCAAAGGACATAGATACCCGTGTAGTTCTCAGTTCCCTCGTTAAACAGATCTCATTTCAATTAGCCAGCACTCCTGACGCCTTATCGAAATTATTCTGCCAGAACGAAGAGGGCCGCCGACCCCTTACACCTGAAGAATTGATTTCCGCCCTAGAATCTATCATCCACAGCTTCGATCATGTGTTTCTGGTTTTTGATGCGCTCGACGAATGCCACGATCGTCGTGGTCTCCTGAAACTTTTGAAAACATTCCACAGCTGGGGGATTAGCACATTACACCTACTAGCAACTAGTCGCCAGGAATACGATATTTCCAGAGGGCTGAAGGATCTAGTCTCACACGAGCTGACAATGGACCCAGGTTCTGTTGACGATGACATTCGGCTGCACGTGTCAAAAACATTAGAGCATGATGACGAGTTCCAAGTGTACTCGGAAGAGGACAAGACATTGGTCGAGGCCGTTGGTGCACATGGAATGTAATGCGGTCCACCCACCAATTTGTGATTTTTTACTGACATCACTGAAAGGTTCAGATGGATTAGTTGTCAGTTGGACGTGCTACGAAGGTGCCGTTCTCCTGCCCAGCTAAAGAAAGCTGTCAAGTCCCTCCCGAAGACCCTGTACGAGACCTATGACCGGATTCTATTGAATATCGAAGAAGAAGATCGGAGATCTGCTGTCCGGTTGCTTCAATGGCTTGCGTTTTCCGTTGAAACCATTTCTCTGGAAGAAGGTGTTGAAGTACTAGCCACAGATCCCAACGCAGAAGATGGGGTTCTATTTGACCCGGATAGACGACCGTTTGATCCTCGACAAATTATAGATATATGCTCCAGTTTGGTGGCTATAACTGTCCCAGATGTTGGGAGTGATGATGAAGAGTCTACTGATAAATCGGATGACGAAGAAGAGACTGTAATAAATGCTGGCAGGAAGGTTGACTCATACAGGACTCTCATCATGGACCGTGTCACACTCAAACTCGCTCATTTTTCTGTTCGAGAATATCTTGTCTCAGACTACCTCCATCATCAACAAAACACCAATCTGTCATTCTATTCATTCAACGAGAAAATGGCCGACACGACGATTGCTAAGACATGTCTCGCCTACCTGCTACAATTCACGCAGCCTGCATCTGAATACTCTATGCCATCACATCCACTCTGTTGGTATGCAGCGCGGAACTGGATGAGCCGTGCTCGGGCAGATGATGGCGACTCGGATGCTCTGCATCGACTAATAATGGTGGTTTTGCAATCCCAGGATGACCTATATGCAAACTGGCTGACACTTTACAATCCAAATGCTGACATTTTGTATGGCATCCCATCATATGTGAGATGCGCTCCTCTATATTACACGTCCTTGGCTGGATTGAGAAGAGCGACTGAAACTCTCTTGGAGTCTGGTTCGGATGTGAATAGATGGGAAGCTGATTCACCATTTGGCGGGGCACTGCATGCGGCATTGTTTCATGGTCACGAGGACATCATCCGGCTGTTGATAAAGTTTGGAGCGGACATGAACCTGCCTGGAGGATCCTCCTATGGCAGAGCACTGCAGGTGGCCTCAAGAAATGGGCATGAGGGCACTGTTCGGTTTCTGCTTGAAAATTTCTGCAGAAGTGAATGCAAACGAAGAGGATTTGGGTAATGCGCTCTATGCGGCATCAGACGAGGGCCATGAGAGGATTTTTTGCTTGCTCCTGGAGCATGGAGCATGTGTGGACACACAGGGGGGATATTTTGACACTGCGCTGCAGGTGGCGTCCTACCGCGATCACGAAAGCATCGTGCGCTTGTTGTTAGACCGAGGAGCGGATGTGAACATGGAGGGAGGATTCTATGGCAGTGCACTGCAGGCGGCGTTAGCGCGCGGCAATGAAAATATTGTTCGCCTGCTCCTAGATAAAGGAACTCCATTGGATGTGAACATACAAGGCGGATTATACGGCAATGTGCTACAGGTGGCGTCATATTGGGGTCACGAGGGCACCTTTCTTTTGTTTATTGAGATGGGGGCGGAAGTAAACAAGCAAGGAGGATGGTACGGCAGTGCACTAGGAGCGGCGTCCTTCCGTGGGCACGAAAGCATCGTGTGCCTGTTGCTAGACAAGGGAGCGCATGTGAACATACAGCATGGAGAGGAACGCAGTGTGTTGCAATGTGCATCATGGGGGGGTCACGAGAGGGTCGCGCGCTTGTTGATAGACCATGCAGCGAATGTGAATGCGTAGGGAGGATTCTATGGCTGTGCGCTACACGAGGCATCGTGCTGGGGTCATGAAAGTGTTGTGCGCTTATTAATTGACCGGGGAGCAGAGGTGAACCTGTGCGGCGGATATTTCGGCAGTGTGCTGCAAGCTGCGTCACAAAGCGGTCACGAGAGCATCGTGCGTTTGCTGCTAGATCGCGGAGCAGATGTTAACTTGGTGGGAGGGGAGTACGACACTGCCCTTCAGGCGGCATCGGCAACACCTCATCCGAGCATCGTGCGCTTGTTGATCGACCGGGGTGCGGATGTGAACCTTCAGGGAGGAGACTATGGCAGTGCGCTTCAGGCCGCATTGGCAACACATCATGAGAGCATTGTGCGCTTGTTGCTCGACCGGGGTGCCGATGTGAACCTTCAGGGAGGACACTACGGCAATGCGCTTCAGGCAGCATCAACAACAGGTCGTAAGATCATCGTGCGCTTGTTGATCGACCGGGGAGCGGATTTGAACTTTCAGGGAGGAGAATCTGGCAGTGCACTTCAGGCGGCATCGGAACAAGGTCATAAGAGCATCGTGCGCCTGTTGATTGACCGGGGAGCGGATTTGAACCTTCAGGGAGGAAGGTACGGCAGTGCGCTCCAGGCCGCATCGGCAAGACGTCACGAGAACATTGTTCGCTTACTGGTCAGGAAAGGTGCCGATATAAACAAAAAGGATGATTCCACATTGTACACGGCAGCATCAGCAGGGCACGATCACATGGTTAGACTCCTCCTCGATCTGGAAGCAGATGTCAACCTACAGGGGGGAGAATATGGTAGTGCGCTGCAGGCGGCATCGACAGAACTTCACGAGAACATTGTTCGCTTGCTGGTCGAGAAGGGCGCCGATGTAAACGAACAGGATGGTTCTGCACTGTACAGGGCAGCATCATCGGGGGACGAGAACATGGTTTGACTCCTCCTCGATTTGGGAGCCGATGTCAACATACAGGGAGAAGATGGCAGTGCGCTACAGGCGGCATCGACAGAACTTCACGAGAACATTGTTCGCTTGCTGGTCGAGAAGGGCGCCGATGTTAACGAACACGAAGGTTCCGCACTGTACTGGGCGGCATCATGGGGGGACGAGGACATGGTTCGACTCCTCCTCGATCTGGGAGCAGATGTCAACCTACAGAGAGGTGAATATGGCAGTGCGCTGCAGGTGGCATCAACACAACTTTACGAAAATATTGTTCGCCTGCTACTCGAGAAAGGTGCCAACATAAATGAAGAGGATGGTTCTGCATTGTACACGGCAGCGTTACTAGGGCACGAGGACATGGTTCGAATCCTCCTCGATCTGGGAGCAGATGTGAACAATCAAGGAGGATTTTTCGGAAGCGCACTTCAGGCCACTTCTGCGGCAGGTCATGACACCATAGTTTCCTTGCTGCTAGACATGAGGGCGGACATAAATATTCTGGGAGGATACTACGGTACCGCGCTACAATCAGCATTATTCATGGGTCATCAAACTACCGTGTCCTTGCTGATAGAGCGGGGAAAGCAGGTGAACGTGTAGGGAAGGAGGCGCGGGAGTGCCTTGTAGATGGCGTTGATGATGGTTGACAAAACTCCAAGAGAACATTGTTCGCTTGCTGGTTGAGAAAGGTGCCGACATAAATGAACAGAATGGTCCTGCGTTGTACATGGCAGCATTACTGGGGCACAAGGATATGGTTCAACCCCTCCTCGATCTGGGAGTGCATAGTCGGAGGGTGTTACGGCAGCGCGTTGCAGGTAGCATCTAGAAAACGTCACGAAAACATTGGTCCCTTGTTAGTCGAAAAGGGTACAGACTTAAACATGCAGGGAGGACAGCATGGCTCTGCATTATACTGGGCATTGTCAACAGGCGACGAAGCTATCGTTAGACTACTCCTCGATCTGGGAGCGGATGTAAACATGCAAGGAGGACTGTTTGGTAGCGCACTTCAGGCGGCATCGACAGCAGGTCATGAGAACATTGTTGGTTTGTTGCTAGACACGAAGGCGGAGGTCAATATGCTGGGAGGATACTATGGTAGCGCACTACAAGAAGCGTCATTCATCGGTCACCAAATTATCCTGTCCTTGCTGGTAGAACGGGGAGCGCCGGTGAACATGCAGGGCGGGAGACGCGGGACTGCATTGCAGATGGCTTTGATGATGCGTCACAGTGATATAGCTCACTTCCTGGTCGAGAAAGGAGCGGACATAAACATGCAACAAGGACAGGTTTGCTCTCCGTTTTACTTGCCATGATCAACAGGGGATGAGGACATGGTTCTGTCCTTTTGAATCTAGGAGCGGATGTCAACATCCTGGGAGGATCCTATGGCAGTGCACCCCAGGCGGGCATTGGCATCAGCTCATAAGAATATCGTTCGCTTGCTACTGGACAAGGGATCAGATCCATTTATGCAAGGCGGATACTATGGGAGTGCACTCCAAGCCGCATTACTTATGGGTGATGGAAATATTATCTCCCTGCTCCTAGGCGCCTCTTCATCTAATTCTCAGTACATTTTTATGTAAATGTAATCAATATTGCTAACCCTTGCCCTGAAATCTTATTATCGGCGGTTTAGAAATACGGTTAACATTTCATTACTGATGTGCCACATGGGCTAATAAGGATATACTAGTCCATCAAACTTGCATCATACTTAGAAAGTAACATGAAAGTTACTGAAAATAATGTGATCTCCTCTCGATCCCATGTGTGGCTATACGGTAATCTAAAGCTGATCTTCATGGTGATCATGTGGCGTAAGAAGTCATATCTCCATCCCACTCCTGACCAGATCTGGTCATCTTGGTCTGCTCCTCATGATCATACCCGAGCAGTCCATAAAGAACTCGGATTAGCATGAGGAGGATAAACGACAAATAGAAATTACTTATGTGGTGCACCAGGACCACTCCAAAATGGTTCAGGTTTGATATAATCTAAGCTCCGAGAACACCTGTGCAACCCCATCAAAGATAAGCGATAACCGAGCAAGAATGTTATCTGTTGAGACATACTTATTCAACTCTTGCCGACTGTGTGTACACCAGATTACCCTGATCCCTGAATTCGCTCGGAAGCAGGACGAGGCCTAGATAGCCGCTATCGAGAGAATGAATTATATAGTTTTTGGCGTTGGTGGGAGAGTTTAGTGGCGCAATGGATCAATTCTGCCGGTCTGATGTTAGTGATCATGCAAGTTCGGTGACACAATTGATACACCTGGTGGCCATGTGGCGTGGGTTGATTCATGCGACCCAGCAAACAATGAACTTTGCAATAATGGACCTCCATATCAACTTGTGCCCTTTCCGAAACCGATTAAGTTTAGTCTCGGTGATTACACCCAATTGGCGTCACCACCCTGGTTGTTATGATAACCAATATGCAATGTATGACAGCCATCTTGCGTTGGCAGGGGTATAATAGATCACGTATGGTAGCAGAGCACTTTTTCAGCTTCGATCAAGTCATGTGCCATTTTGCCGTCAGTCTCTTATGCCAGGTCATGGTCGGCAGCCTACACCGTACAATCTCACATTGGACTCGTTGATCCAGCCTCCCCCATTTTCTCACAGGTGTCGAAGGGACTGACTTCTCGTAAACTTAAAAGTTGATGGAACAAACATTTGCAACAGTTCTTCTTTTCTACGGAAGCACCATTACTTTATTCAAGCCGTGGTGTCCCTGGTATATTCGTGTTGCCCAGCTTTTCAGTGCAGTCACTCATTTGGATGGAGGTTTTACACTGATAATTCACTCATTGATTTCCGAAGAGATTGTATAAATGTTAAAGAAGCGAAGTCATAGCTTGGAGAACGGTTTGAGCGCACCTCCACCGGGAGCAAGTGGTGAGTGAAATAACAATTGATTATGTATATTGGCTTGAACAAACTTATTTACTTATCACCGCCACCAAGAAAATTACTGTAAAACCTGTTGGAAACCATCTGCCATCATGGCAGAGCACAGTTTTCTTAATAATCGAAATGAGAATCAAATTACAACTAATTTATTATAATTCTTGGACCGTAACAGCCAAGAAGTCCAAATTTCACCCAGGAATCAGAACTATTTCAAGTTTTTTTTATTTCTAATAGTCTGTTCAAAACTTTCAATTATATGATACATATCAGCCTTTTCCGATTGATAAAGAATGCTGTCTTGTTTACACTTATATTTGATCTTGAAATTGTATTAGGCTTTAAAGGGAAATATTTTCCTCAAATTGAGTTTCTCGTCAAATTTTGAACCTGATAAAAACATTAAGATAACTAGAAACATCCAGACCTTGAGAACAAGTGACCTCAAAGTAACACCATTGACATCTCACGTCGTTCTGCGTGTCAACATATAATGCATAATATAGTGCCACCAGGTTCTTAACCTCCAATACTCCTAGCCGCACTCCTTCGCATCGAGCCCAGTGCTAAATTTTCTCCACTCTTAGGCATGTCGTCTTCAACCAACAAGACCTACTTCACAAAGTTTACTTTGACATCTGGTTAAGATGTTGAGCAGCTCCATGACAAGGCAAGTCTCTCTGTTTCATGTATACTGTGACATGGCATCTGTCCTCGTATCTGCGAGTCTTTCATAGACTCTGGGTCGAATCGCACCGATGGCATCCATCTATTAATGATGCAATACTAAAATACTGCTAGTTAGTTGTAATATGTCTTTCTTTGGCCCATAACATTGATGATTTGAATCCTGCTATTGCATAGTGAATTGTTGATTGGATTGGACTCCAGTTACTATCATGAAACTCTCTCCTGTAACAGAAACATATCAGAATGATGCGGATATTACAAGTCTTCAGCCCAACACAGTCTTCTTGCAAATCACTTCTTAGGAATAGTTCACAAGACGGTCATTGTGATTAATTTTGGGACGCCCTCAGTCACCAAGGTCCATATTATCACCATTTAGCTGTTGCACGCATTAAGAAATTGCTAGGGCCCTCCAGCATATTGAAAGAAGGGCTAGAGTCATCAAGAGCGGTAACACCGCCAACGAGCGGTCGGTATCAATTGCGGTCCAACTCAAGTATTGCTCAATATGCTATGCACGTACAAGGTTTTGTTCGTTGCTGGGGACCCAGCAAATGATCTGCCGCGTGGATCACAGATCCCTGCACATGACAGAGTAAGACAAGTGGCTCAGAAATTGTGGTAATTTATCATGCACAAGAGTGTTTCTGCAATAGAATGGCCTGCCACCTTGTTCATGAGTCGCAATCATCGAGTGACTCGAGCTGACTATCTGGCTCCTGCCTTAAAGTGAGCAGGGATACACCGGAAGTCCTGGTTTCCAGCATCACGCATATGAGATTAGAGTAGACAGGATTGGGCTCGGGTATATATGTGACGTGGCGACCATCACCTAGGTCAAATGAAAAGGCGCTGATCCGAAACGTGTTAGAACCAGGGACCAATGAGTCATTTTATATATATATTCTACACTAAAGTTGGAATATCTCCCCCAACCATTCCCCAATCGAGGCGCGACTCTATACCAGGATCCCATACACTCTGAGGAAGACTCATGAATATTCTCATGAATTTAGGAGCGCGTTTTCCATGACACTATCTACCCGGCCCCATACCTACCCCAAGGGCCGGCTCACCTCATCTGGACACGTTGGGAAGGGGATACACTGGCATGTGGATTTCTATTCAGTTTATATCTAATTCTATTCTATTTCTATCACTTCCCCTGTGAAGTTTTCCTCTACATCATCCCCACCGCATATATGCAGGTGTAGCACGCGCACGGCCGCATTGGGCCAGCTTCTAACTTCACTCCATGAAGTTTTCACTTATAATTAGATCTTCTATTTCATATAAGTACAGAGTAGTTTGTACTAGTATAATAAGCAATTGTAATTCTATCGTTGCCCCCCATCGTACTAGCCATTAGGCTACAACTATAGATCCATCACTCGCGCTGACCGAAGGTTAAGCGCCGAGTGCGTACTTCCCTATTCGGGACTAGGACACCAGCTACTCGTCGTACAGCAAGGCCAGGTCACAGTTGGGTTTCCACCCACAACTATTATATTATATCATTACAATTTATATCTTACTTGTGGGAGAGCCATAAACATATAAACCGACGCTTTGGCACCCAGGCCGGATTCCCGGTATGGCGCCTAAGCGGAGAGTAAACCCGGGACTCACCTCCCAGTAGAATTGCCATAGGGCAATACTTTCCCTATAGATAAATATAGATAAATTCACAGTAAATCTATAGGGATATCATCATATTTCTCCAACCGACTCTCCGATATTAAAGTGTGGGAAAACCCCAGGAAACCCTATCTGCCAGATCCATCTACAGATTAAAAGTCTCAGGTTAATCTACAGATTAAAAGTCTCAGGTTAATCTACAAAACGTTCACATGGTTTTCAATATCACTTGGCGATCAGGGCCACGCTACTGATAGGGTAAGATTCTCGATATTAAATTGAGCTAGGCCGGTCGGATTGTATATGAGCTGATCCGATATGCCACATGGTTCTTGCCTAGTTATAAATAGAAACTGCCAACACATGCCCACCGGATCCGGGCCGACCCGGGAATCTTTAATTGCTCGTGCGACCTTGATCGCCTAGTTATTTATAGAAGCCGCACACACATTTCAGGGTCCCTGCATTGATTAGTCAGATTACCTGTCCACATAGAGTTCCACCGGATCGGGTCGGAAGGCGTGCGGCTAACTAAATTGCATTTGGCGATCAGGGTCGTGCCAAGATCACCGATGTCAACATAAAGTACCCGGATCGGGTCACAATAGGATTTGATCGGCACCGCCACATGTGAAGCATTACTTGGCAATCAAGATTGCCCCGTTAATTGAGTGAGATTGCCGGTATCACCTTGAGATACACCGGATCAGGTCGGTAGGTGGGCAGCTGCTAAATGGAATTTGTCCATCAGGATTGACTGGTTCAACTCACGATACTCAAGGCACCGGCGGCTACTAAATAGTAGTTGGTGATCAGGATGGCGCGACCGATGGGACTTGATTACCGATATCAACTTCGGTTCCCCTGGATCGGGTTGGGATGTGTAAGAATACTGATACCATATTGGGTCAGGTTAGTAGTAGGAAATAACTGACATGCTATCCCTTGACCTATGGCGTGTGTTGTGTATCGTTTATTGATCGCGCCAATTTGGGCTCTACCAACACCCATCTGCAAAGACGATCAGGTGATGAAACTTGACAGCTAGTTGTTCCGTTGGAAAACAGCCTGAATATTCGACCTGTGTATTTGCACTCAGTCCCTACAATACCCTAGCAATTCTGCCAAAGTCGATATCTTCGTCATGAGACCTGACCAGGCTGGCAGCGTTATAAAGTTGACTAGTGTCACACGAAGCACCATCGAGATCTGTAGCATAGTTACCATTGTTGGACTAATAACCCGCGTCGCCCTGACATGTGAGCCAATCCTTGTTTCCACTGGCATTTATCTGTTTTTTTTTCTGTGGAAATTAAAAATAAAATGTTTCTAATGATACTTTAATTTGTTTAATGTCTCTAGGTTATACATTGCTTACTTGGATCTGGTCTCCCCTCAGTCGTTTGACCTACACACTCAAACGCTGAGGTGAGATATCACTTTTATTTACACCGTTGTTAATTCACTAACCTACACATGATAGATCTTCGTATAAGTGAATTCAGTTCTATTCAGGCGGATCGGGTCAACTGACTTGCTCTACCGGTGACACAACCTGCCCCGTATGATCGAGGATGAACGTACCGCACAAGATAGCGTCCCGGTGATTGCTATGTGGAACGTCTGGGTGCCAAGACGCACGAGGTCCATTGCTATCTCAGAAGCTCGATCAGCGATCTCTGATGTGATAGCATGATCACAATATTGGGCTGATTTAACGTGCGAAGGTATACTAGTGTGATTGCCGCCTTCAGACATCGTTATTCAATCAAAACTGGTAACTGTGATCACGATATCAACATTTCTTGATTGCCACCAGTTGACTTGTATCAGATATTACACAATCTGGCGCTGGGTTGAATTGCCCCTGATGGCGTGTTCGCATTCTCGGCCCGGTGTAACAACGTGCCCCAGGGATTGTTTGCCGCTTCTGGTGCTGAGTAGATCTTACCTGATCCAGGTCAAGGCACCCATTCAATAACGAAAATCACAGACTCTTCGCGGGAGGCAGCAATCAATCCCTGGAGCGCGTTCTACCGGCCCGGGAGTGTTTCCACGTCATTGTAAGTCAATTTGAAGATCACAGCGTCAGATTGCGTGATAAGGCAGATGGCGGCAATCATTCCAGTATGCCGATATGGTCATCACGTGATTGCCATGTGCTTCACATGTGGCGGATCAGATCAAATTCTATTCCTAAAGTACCTTGAATTAATATTGGTCATCTTGGCATGACCCTGATTGCCACATACAATTTACCCCCGCCTCCTGACCCAACTCAGGGACACTCAATGCGATGCTGGTAATCTCACTCAATCAACGACGTGACTCTGCTAATATATGCTTTACCTGTGGTGGTTCAGATCAACTCCTATCTTCTCGCGACACTGTGAGCCACGTGATATATATCCCGAGGCCGGTCCGGTCTATCTTAATGAACCATCCGAGATCCTGGACCCCAGGACTCAATGTTCTCTGTTCCCATGTGCCGGTAATTTCATTGACTTCATAACTCAATCTGATAAAGCAGGAGGTGCTTATCACACAACTAAGGATGACCAAATTCCCGCCATCAACCGACAATGGCCAATTTGTGCGTTTATAATATCAGACACCTTTTGGGATTTATACGTCATGGGAAACCCTGATCGGAGTGATCAAAAATAATCAAGAAACAATATGGTGCTGGTGTGGTGTCCGAATTTAGTCAGCGGCCAATCAAGGCTAACCTAAACTGATTTCCCTCTATCTTGCTCCAGCATGTGGCACAACCTTGATTAATCTGATGTCCATTGATCAGTGAAGCGTGAGGAATAATAAGTGATAGACTACAAACTATTAGTTTGAGTATATGTTGGGTTGAGGGCTCGGTTGATAGAGGAATGGATGGGACTGAAAAGTTCCGTGTATTTTCGTAAGTACCTAGTCTTTATATATAAGTTGTCCATAATGCGATAAACAAATCCCTTTGGCGACGTTCTAGGTCCGGATGCAAGGTCGCCGCCCTGCTTTGTGATCCCCCCTTCCACGTCATCAATCGCGCTACCTACTAAATTATGCTGTGTATGAAAATCTTCATCCTCATCGTGAGTCCTTTCCCTAGATCCTTCCCCAGTCGGAATTTCCTCTAACCTCTTATCATATCTCCCTCGATAACAGCATTACTGTGTCTTGACATGGTCGTGTGTCAGTCCTCATCGCATAAGTCCGTTCTTCTCTCCTTGCTCCTTCTACCCCTCGTCACAACACAAACAATGTGTCTAATGTTTCACTCAACCCTGATAAGCGCCATAGAGAGTACACAATAATTAATATACTTAGTGGGAGTAACATGCTGTGGTCGACGTAAGATATCATAATGGATCAACTCCCACCTCATCCGAGCCCGACTAGGTCTGATGTTGGGTAGCACCATCCTAATTGGCTTTATTACCCATAATAGACAGTGACATATGCATATTGTAACTTACCAGGTCAAATCTACCTGCTCCCAGCCTGACAAGTTTGATATTGGTGATCATGTACGATGTGGGGTTCAGCACTGATTGTGCCTTATGATGAGAAGAATATGAATAACCTGGAATAAGGCAGGTTTGAAGTACAATGGAGAATAATGCTTACATATAATGCAGATAGAGAAGTGCTTGATT